>JANJGN010003537.1:0-44082 GCA_026770705.1 Isurus oxyrinchus | reverse complement strand
CCTGCCTCTCGCCCGCTCTCTCCCTGCCTCTCGCCCCACTCACACCCGCTCTCTCCCTGCCTCTCGCCCGCTCTCTCCCGGCCTCTCGCCCGCTCTCTCCCCTGCCTCTCGCCCACTCTAACCCGCTCTCTCTCTGCCTCTCTCCCTGCCTCTCTCCCTGCCTCTCGCCCACTCTCTCCCCTGCCTCTCGCCCGCTCTCTCCCTGCCTCTCGCCCGCTCTCTCCCTGCCTCACGCCCAATCCTGTCCCTGCCTCTCACCCAGTCTCTCGCCCGCTCTCTCCCTCCCTCTCGCCCGCCTCTCTCCCCTCCCTCTCGCCCACTCTACCCCTGCCTCTCGCCCGCTCTCTCTCTGCCTCTCGTCCGACCTCTCACTCTGCCTCACGCCCACTCTCTCCATGCCTCTCAACCCACTCTCTCCCTGCCTCTCACCCACTCTCTCCCTGCTTCTCGCCCCCTCTCTCCCTGCCTCTCACCAACTCTCTCCTTGCCTATCGCTGGCTCTCTCCCTGCCTCTCGCCTGCTCTCTCCCTGCCTCTCACCCCACTCTCTCCCTGCCTCTCGCCCGCTCTCTCCCTCCCCTCTCAACCACTCCTCACCCTGACGCTCGCCCACTCTCTCCCTGCCGCTCGCCCGCTCTCTCCCTGCCGCTCGCCCCGCTCTCTCCCTGCCTCTCGCCCGCTCTCTCCCTGGCTCTCTCCCTGCCTCTCGCCCGCTCTCTCCCTGCTCTCGCACAATCACTCCCTGCCTCTCACACGCTCTCTCCCTGCCTCTCACCCGCTCTCTCCCTCTCTCCTCGCCCGCTCTCTCCCTGCCTCTCGCCCACTCTCACCCGCTCTCTCCCTGCCTCTCGCCCGCTCTCTCCCTGCCTCTCGCCCACCTCTAACCCGCTGTCTCCCTGCCTCTCACCCGCTCTCAACCCTGCCTCTCGCCCGCTCTCTCCCTGCCTCTCGCACCGCTCTCTCCCTGCCTCTCGCCCGCTCTTTCCCTGCCTCTCGCCCGCTCACTCCCTGCCTCTCGCCCGCTCTCTCCCTGCCTCTCGCCCGCTCTCTCCCTGCCTCTCGCCCGCTCTCTCCCTGCCTCTCGTCCGTTCTCTCCCTGCCTCTCGCCCGCTCTCTCCCTGCCTCTCGCCCGCTCTCTCCCTGCCTCTCGCACGATCTGTCCCTGCCTCTCGCACGATCTGTCCCTGCCTCTCACCCACTCTCTCGCCCGCTCTCTCCCTGCCTCTCGCCCGCTCTCTCCCTGCCTCTCGCCCCCTCTCCCCCTGCCTTTCGCCAGCTCTCTCCCTGCCTCTGGTCCGACCTCTCACTCTGCCTCATGCCCCCTCTCTCCCTGCCTCTCGCCCGCTCTCTCCCTGCCTCTCGCCCGCTCTCTCCCTGCCTCTCGCTCGCTCTCTCCCTGCCCCTCACCCACTCTCTCCCTGCCTCTTGCCCGGTCTCTCCCTGCCTCTCGCCCACTCTCCCCCCTGCATCTCGCCAGCTCTCTCCCTGCCTCTGGTCCGACCTCTCACTCTGCCTCATGTCCCCTCTCTCCCTGCCTCTCGCCCGCTCTCTCCCTGCCTCTCGCTCGCTCTCTCGCTGCCTCTCACCCGCTCTCTCCCTGCCTCTCACCAACTCTCTCCTTGCCTATCGCCCGCTCTCTCCCTGCCTCTCGCCCGCTCTCTCGGTGCATCTCGCCCGCTCTGTCCCTGCCTCTCACCCACTCTCTCCCTGCCTCTCGCCCGCTCTCTCCCTGCCTCTCGCCAGCTCTCTCCCTGCCTCTCACCCGCTCTCTCTCTGCCTCTCTCTCTGCCTCTCTCTCTGCCTCTCTCCCTGCCTCTCTCCCTGCCTCTCGACGGCTCTCTCCCTGCCTCTCGCCCGCTCTCACCCCTGCCTCTCGCCCACTCTCTCCCTCCCTCTCGCCCGCTCTCTCCCTGCCTCTCGCCCGCTCTCTCCCTGCCTCTCAACCGCTCTCTCCCTGCCTCTCGCCCAATCTGTCCCTGCCTCTCACCCACTCTCTCGCCCGCTCTCTCCCTGCCTCTCGCCCGCTCTCTCCCTGCCTCTCGCCCACTCTCCCCCTGCCTCTCACCCGCTCTCTCCCTGCCTCTCGTCCGACCTCTCACTCTGCCTCACGCCCACTCTCTCCATGCCTCTCACCCACTCTCTCCCTGCATCTCACCCACTCTCCCCCGCCTCTCACCCACTCTCTCCCTGCCTCTCGCCCGCTCTCTCCCTGCCTCTCACCCGCTCTCCTCCCTGCTTCTCGCCCCCTCTCTCCCTGCCTCTCACCAACTCTCTCCATGCCTCTCGCCGGCTCTCTCCCTGCCTCTCGCCTGCTCTCTCCCTGCCTCTCACCCACTCTCTCCCTGCCTCTCGCCCGCTCTCTCCCTCCCTCTCAACCACTCTCACCCTGACGCTCGCCCGCTCTCTCCCTGCCTCTCGCCCGCTCTCTCCCTGCCTCTCGCCCGCTCTCTCCCTGCCTCTCGCCCGCTCTCTCCCTGCCTCTCGCCCGCTCTCTGCCCTGCCTCTCGCCCGCTCTCTCCCTGCCGCTCGCCCGCTCTCTCCCTGCCGCTCGCCCGCTCTCTCCCTGCCTCTCGCCTGCTCTCTCCCTGGCTCTCTCCCTGCCTCTGACCCGCTCTCTCCCTGCCTCTCGCCCGCTCTCTCCCTGCCTCTCGCCCACTCTAACCCGCTGTCTCCCTGCCTCTCGCCCGCTCCTCTCCCTGCCTCTCGCCCGCTCTCTCCCTGCCTCTCGCCCGCTCTCTCCCTGCCTCTCGCCCACTCTCTCCCTGCCTCCTGCCCACTCTCTCCCTGCCTCTCTCCCGCACTCTCCCTGCCTCTCTCCCGCTCTCTCCCTTCCTCTTGCCCACTCTTTCACTCGCTCTCTCCCTGCCTCCCGCCCAGTCTCTCTCATTGCCCTCTCACTTGCTGTCTCCCTGCCTCTCACCCACTCTCACCGTGCCTCTCACCAGCTCTCTCCCTGCCTCTCACCCGCTCTCCTCCCTGCCCTCTCGCCCGCTCTCCTCCCTGCCTCTCGCCCGCTCTCTCCCTGCCTCTCACCCGCTCTCTCCCTGGTTCTCGCCCCCTCTCTCCCTGCTCTCACCAACTCTCTCCTTGCCTCTCGCCGGCTCTCTCCCTGCCTCTCGCCCACTCTCTCCCTGCCTCTCGCCCGCTCTCTCCCTCCCTCTCAACCACTCTCACCCTGACGCTCGCCCGCTCTCTCCCTGCCCCTCGCCCACTCTCTCCCTGCCTCTCGCCCGCCTCTCTCCCTGCCTCTCACCCGCTCTCTCCTTGCCTCTCAACTGCTCTCTCCCTGCCTCTCACCCACTCTCCCTCTGCCTCTTACCCACTCTCACCCTGCCACTCGCCCGCTCTCTCCCTGCCTCTCTCCCTGCCTCTCTCCCTGCCTCTTGCCCGCTCTCTCCCTGCCTCTCGCCCGCTCTCTCCCTGCCTCTCACCTGTTCTCTCCCTGCCTCTCACCCGCTCTCTCCCTGCCTCTCACCCGCTCTCTCCCTCCCTCTCAACCACTCTCACGCTGCCGCTCGCCCGCTCTCTCCCTGCCGCTCGCCCGCTCTCTCCCTGCCTCTCCCCCGCTCTCTCCCTGCCTCTCGCCCGCTCTCTCCCTGCCTCTCGCCCGCTCTCTCCCTGCCTCTCTCCCGCTCTCTCCCTGCGTCTCGCCCGCTCTCTCTCTGCCTCTCGCCCGCTCTCTCTCTGCCTCTCGCCCGCTCTTTCCCAGACTATCGCCCACTCTCTCCCTGCCACTCGCCCCGCTCTCTCCCTGCCTCTCACCCACTCTCACCCACTCTCACCCTGCCGCTCGCCCGCTCTCTCCCTTCCTCTCGCCCGCTCTCACCCTGCCTCTCACCCACTCTCACCCTGCCGCTCACCCACTCTCTCGCCCGCTCTCTCCCCTGCCTCTCGCCCGCTCTCTCCCTGCCTCTCGCCCACTCTCCCACTGCCTCTCACCCGCTCTCTCCCTGCCTCTCGTCCCACCTCTCAATCTGCCTCACGCCCACTCTCTCCCTGCCTCTCAACCGCTCTCTCCCTGCCTCTCGCCCGCTCTCTCCCTGACTCTCGCCCGCTCTCTCCCTGCCTCTCACCCGCTCTCTCCCTGCTTCTCGCCCCCTCTCTCCCTGCCTCTCGCCGGCTCTCTCCTGCCTCTCCGCCCGCTCTCTCCCTGCCTCTCGCCCGCTCTCCCCCTGCCTCTCACCCGCTCTCTCCCTGCCTCTCGTCCCACCTCTCACTCTGCCTCTCGCCCGCTCTCTCCCTGCCTCTCGCCCGCTCTCTCCCTGACTCTCGCCCGCTCTCTCCCTGCCTCTCGCCCGCTCTCTCCCTGCTTCTCGCCCCCTCTCTCCCTGCCTCTCGCCGGCTCCCTCCCTGCCTCTCGCCTGCTCTCTCCCTGCCTCTTACCCGCTCTCTCCCTGCCTCTCTCCCTGCCTCTCTCCCTGCCTCTCTCCCTGCCTCTCTCCCTGCCTCTCTCCCTGCCTCTCTCCCTGCCTCTCTCCCTGCCTCTCGCCCATTCTCTCCCTGCCTCTCGCCCGCTCTCTCCCTGCCTCTCACCCTGCCTCTCTCCCTGCCTCTCGCCCGCTCTCTCCCTGCCTCTCGCCCGCTCTCTCCCTGCCTCTCGCCCGCTCTCTCCCTGCCTCTCGCCCGGCTCTCTCCCTGCCTCTCGCCTGCTCTCTCCCTGCCTCTCACCCGCTCTCTCCCTGCCTCTTACCCCTCTCTCTCCCTGCCTCTCACCCACACTCGCTCCCTCCCTTCGACCACTCTCACCCTGCCGCTCGCCCGCTCTCTCCCTGCCTCTCTCCCTGCCTCTCTCCCTGCCTCTCGCCCATTCTCTCCCTGCCTCTCGCCCGCTCTCTCCCTGCCTCTCGCACACTCACTCCCTGCCTCTCACACGCTCTCTCCCTGCCTCTCGCCCACTCTAACCCGCTCTCTCCCTGCCTCTCACCCACTCTCTCCCTGCCTCTCTCCCTGCCTCTCTCCCTGCCTCTCTCCCTGCCTCTCTCCCTGCCTCTCTCCCTGCCTCTCTCCCTGCCTCTCTCCCTGCCTCTCTCCCTGCCTCTCTCCTGCCTCTCAACGGCTCTCTCCCTGCCTCTCGCCCGCTCTCCTCCCTGCCTCTCGCCCGCTCTCTCCCTGCCTCTCTCCCTGCCTCTCTCCCTGCCTCTCGCCCATTCTCTCCCTGCCTCTCGCCCGCTCTCTCCCTGCCTCTCGCACACTCACTCCCTGCCTCTCACACGCTCTCTCCCTGCCTCTCGCCCACTCTAACCCGCTCTCTCCCTGCCTCTCACCCACTCTCTCCCTGCCTCTCTCCCTGCCTCTCTCCCTGCCTCTCTCCCTGCCTCTCTCCCTGCCTCTCTCCCTGCCTCTCTCCCTGCCTCTCTCCCTGCCTCTCTCCCTGCCTCTCAACGGCTCTCTCCCTGCCTCTCGCCCGCTCTCTCCCGCCTCTCGCCCCTCTCTCCCTGCCTCTCGCCCGCTCTCTCCCTGCCTCTCGCCCGCTCTCTCCCTGCCTCTCGCCCGCTCTCTCCCTGCCTCTCGCCCGCTCTCTCCCTGCCTCTCGCCCGCTCTCTCCCTGCCTCTCGCCCGCTCTCTCCCTGCCTCTCGCCCGCTCTCTCCCTGCCTCTCGCCCGCTCTCTCCCTGCCTCTCGCCCGCTCTCTCCCTGCCTCTCGCCCGCTCTCTCCCTGCCTCTCGCCCGCTCTCTCCCTGCCTCTCGCCCGCTCTCTCCCTGCCTCTCGCCCGCTCTCTCCCTGCCTCTCGCCCGCTCTCATCCCTGCTCTCGCCCGCTCTCTCCCTGCCTCTCGCCCGCTCTCTCCCTGCCTCTCGCCCGCTCTCTCCCTGCCTCTCGCCCGCTCTCTCCCTGCCTCTCGCCCGCTCTCTCCCTGCCTCTCGCCCGCTCTCTCCCTGCCTCTCGCCCGCTCTCTCCCTGCCTCTCGCCCGCTCTCTCCCTGCCTCTCGCCCATTCTGTCCCTGCCTCTCACCCACTCTCTCGCCCGCTCTCTCCCTGCCTCTCGCCCGCTCTCTCCCTGCCTCTCGCCCGCTCTCTCCCTGACTCTGGTCCGACCTCTCACTCTGCCTCATGCCCACTCTCTCGCTGCCTCTCGCCCGCTCTCTCCCTGCCTCTCTCCCGCTCTCTCCCTGCCTCTTGCCCACTCTTTCACTCGCTCACCCCCCTGCCTCCCGCCCAGTCTCTCCCTGCCTCTCACTTGCTGTCTCCCTGCCTCTCACCCACTCTCACCGTGCCTCTCGCCCGCTCTCGCCTGCTCTCTCCCTGCCTCTCACCCACTCACTCCCTGCCTCTCACGCGCTCTCTCCCTGCCTCTCGCCCACTCTCACCCTGCCTCTCGCCCGTTCTCGCCCGTTCTTGCCCGCTCTCGCCCGCTCTCGCACTCGCTCTCGCACTCTCTCTCTCACTCGCTCTGTCCCTGCCTCTTGCCCGCTCTCTCCCTGCCTCTCGCCCACTCTCTCCCTGCCTCCCGCCCGCTCTCTCCCTGCCTCTCGCCCGCTCTCTCCCTGCCTCTCGCCCGCTCTCTCCCTGCCGCTCGCCCGCTCTCTCCCTGCCTCTCGCCCGCTCTCTCCCTGCCTCTCGCCCGCTCTCTCCCTGCCTCTCGCCCGCTCTCTCCCTGCCTCTCGCCCGCTCTCTCCCTGCCTCTCGCCCGCTCTCTCCCTGCCTCTCGCCCGCTCTCTCCCTGCCTCTCGCCCGCTCTCTCCCTGCCTCTCGCCCGCTCTCTCCCTGCCTCTCGCCCGCTCTCTCACTGCCACTCGCCCGCTCTCTCCCTGCCTCTCGCCCGCTCTCTCCCTGCCTCTCGCCCGCTCTCTCCCTGCATCTCGCCCACTCTCCCCCTGCCTCTCGCCCGCTCTCCCCCTGCCTCTCGCCCGCTCTCCCCCTGCCTCTCGCCCGCTCTCACCCTGCCTCTCGCCCGCTCTCACCCTGCCTCTCGCCCGCTCTCCCCCTGCCTCTCGGCCGCTCTCCCCCTGCCTCTCGGCCGCTCTCTCCCTGCCTCTCGCCCGCTCTCTCCCTGCCTCTCGCCCGCTCTCTCCCTGCCTCTCGCCCGCTCTCTCCCTGCCTCTCGCCCGCTCTCTCCCTGCCTCTCTCCCTGCCTCTCGCCCGCTCTCTCCCTGCCTCTCGCCCACTCTCTCACTGCCTCTCGCCCACTCTCTCCCTGCCTCTCGCTCTATCTCTCCCTGCCTCTCGCCCGCTCTTCCCTCCCTCTCGCCCGCTCTCTCCCTGCCTCTCGGCCGCTCTCTCCCTGCCTCTCGGCCGCTCTCTCCCTGCCTCTCGCCCGCTCTCTCCCTGCCTCTCGCCCGCTCTCTCCTAGCCTCTCGCCCGCTCTCTCCCTGCCTCTCGCCCGCTCTCTCCCTGCCTCTCACACGCTCTCTCCCTGCCTCTCGCCCGCTCTCTCCCTGCCTCTCGCCCGCTCTCTCCCAGACTCTCGCCCGCTCTCTCCCTGCCTCTCGTCCGCTCTCTCCCTGCCTCTCGCCCGCTCTCTCCCTGCCTCTCGCCCGCTCTCTCCCTGCCTCTCGCCCGCTCTCTCCCTGCCTCTCGCCCGCTCTCTCCCTGACTCTGGTCCGACCTCTCACTCTGCCTCATGCCCACTCTCTCCCTGCCTCTCGCCCGCTCTCTCCCTGCCTCTCTCCCGCTCTCTCCCTGCCTCTTGCCCACTCTTTCACTCGCTCACCCCCCTGCCTCCCGCCCAGTCTCTCCCTGCCTCTCACTTGCTGTCTCCCTGCCTCTCACCCACTCTCACCGTGCCTCTCGCCCGCTCTCGCCTGCTCTCTCCCTGCCTCTCACCCACTCACTCCCTGCCTCTCACGTGCTCTCTCCCTGCCTCTCGCCCACTCTCACCCTGCCTCTCGCCCGTTCTCGCCCGTTCTTGCCCGCTCTCGTACTCGTTCTCGCACTCGCTCTCGCACTCTCTCTCTCACTCGCTCTGTCCCTGCCTCTCGCCCGCTCTGTCCCTGCCTCTCGCCCGCTCTCTCCCTGCCTCTCGCCCGCTCTCTCCCTGCCTCTCGCCCGCTCTCTCCCTGCCTCTCGCCCGCTCTCTCCCTGCCTCTCGCCCGCTCTCTCCCTGCCTCTCGCCCGCTCTCTCCCTGCCTCTCGCCCGCTCTCTCACTGCCTCTCGCCCGCTCTCTCACTGCCTCTCGCCCGCTCTCTCACTGCCTCTCGCCCGCTCTCTCCCTGCCTCTCGCCCGCTCTCTCCCTGCCTCTCACCCGCTCTCCCCCTGCCTCTCGCCCGCTCTCCCCCTGCCTCTCGCCCGCTCTCCCCCTGCCTCTCGCCCGCTCTCCCCCTGCCTCTCGCCCGCTCTCTCCCTGCCTCTCGCCCGCTCTCTCCCTGCCTCTCGCCCGCTCTCTCCCTGCCTCTCTCCCTGCCTCTCGCCCGCTCTCTCCCTGCCTCTCACCCGCTCTCTCCCTGCCTCTCGCCCGCTCTCTCCCTGCCTCTCGCCCGCTCTCTCCCTGCCTCTCGCCCGCTCTCTCCCTGCCTCTTGACCGGTGTCTCCCTGCCTCTCACCCACTCTCTCCCTGCCTCTCGCCCGCACTCTCCTTGCCTCTCGCCCGCACTCTCCCTGCCTCTCGCCCGCTCTCTCCCTGCCTCTCCCCCGCTCTCTCCCTGCCTCTCCCCACTCTCTCCCTGCCTCTCGCCCGCTCTCTCCCTGCCTCTCACCACTCTCTCACTCGCTCTCCCCCTGCCTCTCACCCGCTCTCACCCTGCCTCTCGCCCGGTCTCTCCCTGCCTCTCGCCCGCTCTCTCCCTGCCTCTCGCCCGCTCTCTCCCTGCCTCTCGCCCGCTCTCTCCCTACCTCTCGCCCGCTCTCTCCCTGCCTCTCGCCCGCTCTCTCCCTGCCTCTCGCCCGTGCTCTCCCTGCCTCTACCCACTCTCTCCCTGCCTCTCGCCCGCTCTCTCCCTGCCTCTCACCCACTCTCTCACTTGCTCTCCCCCTGCCTCTCGCCCGCTCTCACCCTGCCTCTCGCCCACGCTCTCCCTGCCCCTCGCCCGCTCTCTCCCTGCCCCTCGCCCGCTCTATCCCTGCCTCTCGCCCGCTCTCTCCCTGCCTCTTACCCAGTCTCTCCCCGCCTCTCGCCCACTCTCTCCCTGCTTCTCGCCCACTCTCTCCCTGCCACTCGCCCACTCTCTCCCTGCCTCTCGCCCACTGTCTCCCTGCCTCTCGCACGCTCTCACCCGCTCTCTCCCTACCTCTCGCCCGCTCTCTCCCTGCCTCTACCCACTCTCTCCCTGCCTCTCACCCACTCTCTCCCTGCATGTCAACTGCTCTCTCCCTGCCTCTCGCCCACTCTCTCCCTGCCTCTCGCCCACTCTCTCTCTGCCTCTCTCCTGCTCTCTCACTGCCTCTCACCCGCTCTCTCCCTGCCTCTCGCCCGCTCTCTGCCTGCCTCTACCCACTCTCTCCCTGCCTCTCGCCCGCTCTCTCCCTGCCTCTCGCTTGCTTTCTCCCTGCCTCTCGCCTGCTCTCTCCCTGCCTCTCGCCCGCTCTCTCCCTGCCTCTCACCCACTCTCTCCCTGCCTCTCGCGCACTCTCTCCCTGCCTCTCGCGCACTCACTCCCTGCCTCTCACCCACTCTCTCACTCCCTCTCTCCCTGCCTCTTGCCCACTCATTCCCTGCCTCTCACCCACTCTCTCAATCGCTCTCTACCTGCCACTCGCCCACTCTGTCCCTGCCTCTCGCCTGCTCTCTCCCTGCCTCTCGCCCACTCTCTCCCTGCCTCTCGCCGCTCTCTCCCTGCCTCTCGCCCACTCACTCCCTGCCTCTCACCCAGTCTCTCCCTGCCTCTCGCCCACTCTCTCCCTGCCTCTCGCCTGCTCTCTCCCTGCCTCTTGCCCACTCTTTCCCAGCCTCTCGCCCGCTCTCTCCCTGCCTCTCACCCGCTCTCTCCCTGCCTCTCACCCGCTCTCTCCCTGCCTCTCGCCCGCTCTCTCTCTGCTTCTACCCACTCTCTCCATGCCTCTCACCCACTCTCTCCCTGCACCTCACCCACTCTCTCCCTGCATCTCAACTGCTCTCTCCCTGCCTCTCGCCCGCTCTCTCCCTGCCTCTCGCCCACTCTCTCCCTGCCTCTCGCCCACTCACTCCCTGCCTCTCACCCACTCTCTCAATCGCTCCCTACCTGCCACTCGCCCACTCTCTCCCTGCCTCTCGCCTGCTCTCTCCCTGCATCTCACCCACTCTCTCCCTGCCTCTCACCCAGTCTCTCCCTGCCTCTCACCCAGTCTCTCCCTGCCTCTCCCCCTTTCTCTCCCTGCCTCTCGCCCGCTCTCTCCCTGCCTCTCGCCCGCTCTCTCCCTGCCTCTCGCCCGCTCTCTCCCTGCCTCTCGCCCGCTCTCTCCCTGCTTCTACCCACTCTCTCCCTGCCTCTCTCCCACTCTCTCCCTGCATCTCACCCACTCTCTCCCTGCATCTCAACTGCTCTCTCCCTGCCTCTCACCCACTCTCTCCCTGCCTCTCGCCCGCTCTCTCCCTGCCTCTCGCCCGCTCTCTCCCTGCCTCTCACCCGCTCTCTCCCTGCCTCTCACCCGCTCTCTCCCTGCCTCTCTCCCGCTCTCTCCCTGCCTCTTGCCCACTCTTTCACTCGCTCACCCCCTGCCTCCCGCCCAGTCTCTCCCTGCCTCTCACTTGCTGTCTCCCTGCCTCTCACCCACTCTCACCGTGCCTCTCGCCCGCTCTCGCCTGCTCTCTCCCTGCCTCTCACCCACTCACTCCCTGCCTCTCACGTGCTCTCTCCCTGCCTCTCGCCCACTCTCACCCTGCCTCTCGCCCGTTCTCGCCCGTTCTTGCCTGCTCTCGCCCGCTCTCGCCCGCTCTCGCACTCGTTCTCGCACTCGCTCTCGCACTCTCTCTCTCACTCGCTCTATCCCTGCCTCTCGCCCGCTCTGTCCCTGCCTCTCGCCCGCTCTGTCCCTGCCTCTCGCCCGCTCTCTCCCTGCCTCTCGCCCGCTCTCTCCCTGCCTCTCGCCCGCTCTCTCCCTGCCTCTCGCCCGCTCTCTCCCTGCCTCTCGCCCGCTCTCTCCCTGCCTCTCGCCCGCTCTCTCCCTGCCTCTCGCCCGCTCTCTCCCTGCCTCTCGCCCGCTCTCTCCCTGCCTCTCGCCCGCTCTCTCCCTGCCTCTCGCCCGCTCTCTCCCTGCCTCTCGCCCGCTCTCTCCCTGCCTCTCTCCCTGCCTCTCGCCCGCTCTCTCCCTGCCTCTTACCCTCTCTCTCCCTGCCTCTCACCCGCTCGCTCCCTCCCTTCGACCACTCTCACCCTGCCGCTCGCCCGCTCTCTCCCTGCCTCTCTCCCTGCCTCTCTCCCTGCCTCTCGCCCATTCTCTCCCTGCCTCTCGCCCGCTCTCTCCCTGCCTCTCGCACACTCACTCCCTGCCTCTCGCGCACTCACTCCCTGCCTCTCACCCACTCTCTCACTCCCTCTCTCCCTGCCTCTTGCCCACTCATTCCCTGCCTCTCACCCACTCTCTCAATCGCTCTCTACCTGCCACTCGCCCACTCTGTCCCTGCCTCTCGCCTGCTCTCTCCCTGCCTCTCGCCCACTCTCTCCCTGCCTCTCGCCGCTCTCTCCCTGCCTCTCGCCCACTCACTCCCTGCCTCTCACCCAGTCTCTCCCTGCCTCTCGCCCACTCTCTCCCTGCCTCTCGCCTGCTCTCTCCCTGCCTCTTGCCCACTCTTTCCCAGCCTCTCGCCCGCTCTCTCCCTGCCTCTCACCCGCTCTCTCCCTGCCTCTCACCCGCTCTCTCCCTGCCTCTCGCCCGCTCTCTCTCTGCTTCTACCCACTCTCTCCATGCCTCTCACCCACTCTCTCCCTGCACCTCACCCACTCTCTCCCTGCATCTCAACTGCTCTCTCCCTGCCTCTCGCCCGCTCTCTCCCTGCCTCTCGCCCACTCTCTCCCTGCCTCTCGCCCACTCACTCCCTGCCTCTCACCCACTCTCTCAATCGCTCTCTACCTGCCACTCGCCCACTCTCTCCCTGCCTCTCGCCTGCTCTCTCCCTGCATGTCACCCACTCTCTCCCTGCCTCTCACCCAGTCTCTCCCTGCCTCTCACCCAGTCTCTCCCTGCCTCTCCCCCTTTCTCTCCCTGCCTCTCGCCCGCTCTCTCCCTGCCTCTCGCCCGCTCTCTCCCTGCCTCTCGCCCGCTCTCTCCCTGCCTCTCGCCCGCTCTCTCCCTGCTTCTACCCACTCTCTCCCTGCCTCTCTCCCACTCTCTCCCTGCATCTCACCCACTCTCTCCCTGCATCTCAACTGCTCTCTCCCTGCCTCTCACCCACTCTCTCCCTGCCTCTCGCCCGCTCTCTCCCTGCCTCTCGCCCGCTCTCTCCCTGCCTCTCACCCGCTCTCTCCCTGCCTCTCACCCGCTCTCTCCCTGCCTCTCTCCCGCTCTCTCCCTGCCTCTTGCCCACTCTTTCACTCGCTCACCCCCTGCCTCCCGCCCAGTCTCTCCCTGCCTCTCACTTGCTGTCTCCCTGCCTCTCACCCACTCTCACCGTGCCTCTCGCCCGCTCTCGCCTGCTCTCTCCCTGCCTCTCACCCACTCACTCCCTGCCTCTCACGTGCTCTCTCCCTGCCTCTCGCCCACTCTCACCCTGCCTCTCGCCCGTTCTCGCCCGTTCTTGCCCGCTCTCGCCCGCTCTCGCCCGCTCTCGCACTCGTTCTCGCACTCGCTCTCGCACTCTCTCTCTCACTCGCTCTATCCCTGCCTCTCGCCCGCTCTGTCCCTGCCTCTCGCCCGCTCTGTCCCTGCCTCTCGCCCGCTCTCTCCCTGCCTCTCGCCCGCTCTCTCCCTGCCTCTCGCCCGCTCTCTCCCTGCCTCTCGCCCGCTCTCTCCCTGCCTCTCGCCCGCTCTCTCCCTGCCTCTCGCCCGCTCTCTCCCTGCCTCTCGCCCGCTCTCTCCCTGCCTCTCGCCCGCTCTCTCCCTGCCTCTCGCCCGCTCTCTCCCTGCCTCTCGCCCGCTCTCTCCCTGCCTCTCTCCCTGCCTCTCGCCCGCTCTCTCCCTGCCTCTTACCCTCTCTCTCCCTGCCTCTCACCCGCTCGCTCCCTCCCTTCGACCACTCTCACCCTGCCGCTCGCCCGCTCTCTCCCTGCCTCTCTCCCTGCCTCTCTCCCTGCCTCTCGCCCATTCTCTCCCTGCCTCTCGCCCGCTCTCTCCCTGCCTCTCGCACACTCACTCCCTGCCTCTCACACGCTCTCTCCCTGCCTCTCGCCCACTCTAACCCGCTCTCTCCCTGCCTCTCACCCACTCTCTCCCTGCCTCTCTCCCTGCCTCTCTCCCTGCCTCTCTCCCTGCCTCTCTCCCTGCCTCTCTCCCTGCCTCTCTCCCTGCCTCTCTCCCTGCCTCTCTCCCTGCCTCTCTCCCTGCCTCTCGCCCGCTCTCTCCCTGCCTCTCGCCCGCTCTCTCCCTGCCTCTCGCCCGCTCTCTCCCTGCCTCTCGCCCGCTCTCTCCCTGCCTCTCGCCCGCTCTCTCCCTGCCTCTCGCCCGCTCTCTCCCTGCCTCTCGCCCGCTCTCTCCCTGCCTCTCGCCCGCTCTCTCCCTGCCTCTCGCCCGCTCTCTCCCTGCCTCTCGCCCGCTCTCTCCCTGCCTCTCGCCCGCTCTCTCCCTGCCTCTCGCCCGCTCTCTCCCTGCCTCTCGCCCGCTCTCTCCCTGCCTCTCGCCCGCTCTCTCCCTGCCTCTCGCCCGCTCTCTCCCTGCCTCTCGCCCGCTCTCTCCCTGCCTCTCGCCCGCTCTCTCCCTGCCTCTCGCCCGCTCTCTCCCTGCCTCTCGCCCGCTCTCTCCCTGCCTCTCGCCCGCTCTCTCCTTACCTCTCGCCCGCTCTCTCCCTGCCTCTCGCCCGCTCTCTCCCTGCCTCTCGCCCATTCTGTCCCTGCCTCTCACCCACTCTCTCGCCCGCTCTCTCCCTGCCTCTCGCCCGCTCTCTCCCTGCCTCTTGCCCGCTCTCTCCCTGACTCTGGTCCGACCTCTCACTCTGCCTCATGCCCACTCTCTCGCTGCCTCTCGCCCGCTCTCTCCCTGCCTCTCTCCCGCTCTCTCCCTGCCTCTTGCCCACTCTTTCACTCGCTCACCCCCCTGCCTCCCGCCCAGTCTCTCCCTGCCTCTCACTTGCTGTCTCCCTGCCTCTCACCCACTCTCACCGTGCCTCTCGCCCGCTCTCGCCTGCTCTCTCCCTGCCTCTCACCCACTCACTCCCTGCCTCTCACGCGCTCTCTCCCTGCCTCTCGCCCACTCTCACCCTGCCTCTCGCCCGTTCTCGCCCGTTCTTGCCCGCTCTCGCCCGCTCTCGCACTCGCTCTCGCACTCTCTCTCTCACTCGCTCTGTCCCTGCCTCTTGCCCGCTCTCTCCCTGCCTCTCGCCCACTCTCTCCCTGCCTCCCGCCCGCTCTCTCCCTGCCTCTCGCCCGCTCTCTCCCTGCCTCTCGCCCGCTCTCTCCCTGCCGCTCGCCCGCTCTCTCCCTGCCTCTCGCCCGCTCTCTCCCTGCCTCTCGCCCGCTCTCTCCCTGCCTCTCGCCCGCTCTCTCCCTGCCTCTCGCCCGCTCTCTCCCTGCCTCTCGCCCGCTCTCTCCCTGCCTCTCGCCCGCTCTCTCCCTGCCTCTCGCCCGCTCTCTCCCTGCCTCTCGCCCGCTCTCTCACTGCCACTCGCCCGCTCTCTCCCTGCCTCTCGCCCTCTCTCTCCCTGCCTCTCGCCCGCTCTCTCCCTGCATCTCGCCCACTCTCCCCCTGCCTCTCGCCCGCTCTCCCCCTGCCTCTCGCCCGCTCTCCCCCTGCCTCTCGCCCGCTCTCACCCTGCCTCTCGCCCGCTCTCACCCTGCCTCTCGCCCGCTCTCCCCCTGCCTCTCGGCCGCTCTCTCCCTGCCTCTCGCCCGCTCTCTCCCTGCCTCTCGCCCGCTCTCTCCCTGCCTCTCGCCCGCTCTCTCCCTGCCTCTCGCCCGCTCTCTCCCTGCCTCTCGCCCGCTCTCTCCCTGCCTCTCTCCCTGCCTCTCGCCCGCTCTCTCCCTGCCTCTCGCCCACTCTCTCACTGCCTCTCGCCCACTCTCTCCCTGCCTCTCGCTCTATCTCTCCCTGCCTCTCGCCCGCTCTTCCCTCCCTCTCGCCCGCTCTCTCCCTGCCTCTCGGCCGCTCTCTCCCTGCCTCTCGGCCGCTCTCTCCCTGCCTCTCGCCCGCTCTCTCCCTGCCTCTCGCCCGCTCTCTCCTAGCCTCTCGCCCGCTCTCTCCCTGCCTCTCGCCCGCTCTCTCCCTGCCTCTCGGCCGCTCTCTCCCTGCCTCTCGCCCGCTCTCTCCCTGCCTCTCGCCCGCTCTCTCCCAGACTCTCGCCCGCTCTCTCCCTGCCTCTCGTCCGCTCTCTCCCTGCCTCTCGCCCGCTCTCTCCCTGCCTCTCGCCCGCTCTCTCCCTGCCTCTCGCCCGCTCTCTCCCTGCCTCTCGCCCGCTCTCTCCCTGACTCTGGTCCGACCTCTCACTCTGCCTCATGCCCACTCTCTCCCTGCCTCTCGCCCGCTCTCTCCCTGCCTCTCTCCCGCTCTCTCCCTGCCTCTTGCCCACTCTTTCACTCGCTCACCCCCCTGCCTCCCGCCCAGTCTCTCCCTGCCTCTCACTTGCTGTCTCCCTGCCTCTCACCCACTCTCACCGTGCCTCTCGCCCGCTCTCGCCTGCTCTCTCCCTGCCTCTCACCCACTCACTCCCTGCCTCTCACGTGCTCTCTCCCTGCCTCTCGCCCACTCTCACCCTGCCTCTCGCCCGTTCTCGCCCGTTCTTGCCCGCTCTCGCACTCGTTCTCGCACTCGCTCTCGCACTCTCTCTCTCACTCGCTCTGTCCCTGCCTCTCGCCCGCTCTGTCCCTGCCTCTCGCCCGCTCTGTCCCTGCCTCTCGCCCGCTCTGTCCCTGCCTCTCGCCCGCTCTCTCCCTGCCTCTCGCCCGCTCTCTCCCTGCCTCTCGCCCGCTCTCTCCCTGCCTCTCGCCCGCTCTCTCCCTGCCTCTCGCCCGCTCTCTCCCTGCCTCTCGCCCGCTCTCTCCCTGCCTCTCGCCCGCTCTCTCCCTGCCTCTCGCCCGCTCTCTCCCTGCCTCTCGCCCGCTCTCTCCCTGCCTCTCGCCCGCTCTCTCCCTGCCTCTCGCCCGCTCTCCCCCTGCCTCTCGCCCGCTCTCCCCCTGCCTCTCGCCCGCTCTCCCCCTGCCTCTCGCCCGCTCTCCCCCTGCCTCTCGCCCGCTCTCTCCCTGCCTCTCGCCCGCTCTCTCCCTGCCTCTCGCCCGCTCTCTCCCTGCCTCTCTCCCTGCCTCTCGCCCGCTCTCTCCCTGCCTCTCACCCGCTCTCTCCCTGCCTCTCGCCCGCTCTCTCCCTGCCTCTCGCCCGCTCTCTCCCTGCCTCTCGCCCGCTCTCTCCCTGCCTCTTGACCGGTGTCTCCCTGCCTCTCACCCACTCTCTCCCTGCCTCTCGCCCGCACTCTCCTTGCCTCTCGCCCGCACTCTCCCTGCCTCTCGCCCGCTCTCTCCCTGCCTCTCCCCCGCTCTCTCCCTGCCTCTCCCCACTCTCTCCCTGCCTCTCGCCCGCTCTCTCCCTGCCTCTCACCACTCTCTCACTCGCTCTCCCCCTGCCTCTCACCCGCTCTCACCCTGCCTCTCGCCCGGTCTCTCCCTGCCTCTCGCCCGCTCTCTCCCTGCCTCTCGCCCGCTCTCTCCCTGCCTCTCGCCCGCTCTCTCCCTACCTCTCGCCCGCTCTCTCCCTGCCTCTCGCCCGCTCTCTCCCTGCCTCTCGCCCGTGCTCTCCCTGCCTCTACCCACTCTCTCCCTGCCTCTCGCCCGCTCTCTCCCTGCCTCTCACCCACTCTCTCACTTGCTCTCCCCCTGCCTCTCGCCCGCTCTCACCCTGCCTCTCGCCCACGCTCTCCCTGCCCCTCGCCCGCTCTCTCCCTGCCCCTCGCCCGCTCTATCCCTGCCTCTCGCCCGCTCTCTCCCTGCCTCTTACCCAGTCTCTCCCCGCCTCTCGCCCACTCTCTCCCTGCCACTCGCCCACTCTCTCCCTGCCTCTCGCCCACTGTCTCCCTGCCTCTCGCACGCTCTCACCCGCTCTCTCCCTACCTCTCGCCCGCTCTCTCCCTGCCTCTACCCACTCTCTCCCTGCCTCTCACCCACTCTCTCCCTGCATGTCAACTGCTCTTTCCCTGCCTCTCGCCCACTCTCTCCCTGCCTCTCGCCCACTCTCTCTCTGCCTCTCTCCTGCTCTCTCACTGCCTCTCACCCGCTCTCTCCCTGCCTCTCGCCCGCTCTCTGCCTGCCTCTACCCACTCTCTCCCTGCCTCTCGCCCGCTCTCTCCCTGCCTCTCGCTTGCTTTCTCCCTGCCTCTCGCCTGCTCTCTCCCTGCCTCTCGCCCGCTCTCTCCCTGCCTCTCACCCACTCTCTCCCTGCCTCTCGCGCACTCTCTCCCTGCCTCTCGCGCACTCACTCCCTGCCTCTCACCCACTCTCTCACTCCCTCTCTCCCTGCCTCTTGCCCACTCATTCCCTGCCTCTCACCCACTCTCTCAATCGCTCTCTACCTGCCACTCGCCCACTCTGTCCCTGCCTCTCGCCTGCTCTCTCCCTGCCTCTCGCCCACTCTCTCCCTGCCTCTCGCCGCTCTCTCCCTGCCTCTCGCCCACTCACTCCCTGCCTCTCACCCAGTCTCTCCCTGCCTCTCGCCCACTCTCTCCCTGCCTCTCGCCTGCTCTCTCCCTGCCTCTTGCCCACTCTTTCCCAGCCTCTCGCCCGCTCTCTCCCTGCCTCTCACCCGCTCTCTCCCTGCCTCTCACCCGCTCTCTCCCTGCCTCTCGCCCGCTCTCTCTCTGCTTCTACCCACTCTCTCCATGCCTCTCACCCACTCTCTCCCTGCACCTCACCCACTCTCTCCCTGCATCTCAACTGCTCTCTCCCTGCCTCTCGCCCGCTCTCTCCCTGCCTCTCGCCCACTCTCTCCCTGCCTCTCGCCCACTCACTCCCTGCCTCTCACCCACTCTCTCAATCGCTCTCTACCTGCCACTCGCCCACTCTCTCCCTGCCTCTCGCCTGCTCTCTCCCTGCATCTCACCCACTCTCTCCCTGCCTCTCACCCAGTCTCTCCCTGCCTCTCACCCAGTCTCTCCCTGCCTCTCCCCCTTTCTCTCCCTGCCTCTCGCCCGCTCTCTCCCTGCCTCTCGCCCGCTCTCTCCCTGCCTCTCGCCCGCTCTCTCCCTGCCTCTCGCCCGCTCTCTCCCTGCTTCTACCCACTCTCTCCCTGCCTCTCTCCCACTCTCTCCCTGCATCTCACCCACTCTCTCCCTGCATCTCAACTGCTCTCTCCCTGCCTCTCACCCACTCTCTCCCTGCCTCTCGCCCGCTCTCTCCCTGCCTCTCGCCCGCTCTCTCCCTGCCTCTCACCCGCTCTCTCCCTGCCTCTCACCCGCTCTCTCCCTGCCTCTCTCCCGCTCTCTCCCTGCCTCTTGCCCACTCTTTCACTCGCTCACCCCCTGCCTCCCGCCCAGTCTCTCCCTGCCTCTCACTTGCTGTCTCCCTGCCTCTCACCCACTCTCACCGTGCCTCTCGCCCGCTCTCGCCTGCTCTCTCCCTGCCTCTCACCCACTCACTCCCTGCCTCTCACGTGCTCTCTCCCTGCCTCTCGCCCACTCTCACCCTGCCTCTCGCCCGTTCTCGCCCGTTCTTGCCCGCTCTCGCCCGCTCTCGCCCGCTCTCGCACTCGTTCTCGCACTCGCTCTCGCACTCTCTCTCTCACTCGCTCTGTCCCTGCCTCTCGCCCGCTCTGTCCCTGCCTCTCGCCCGCTCTGTCCCTGCCTCTCGCCCGCTCTGTCCCTGCCTCTCGCCCGCTCTCTCCCTGCCTCTCGCCCGCTCTCTCCCTGCCTCTCGCCCGCTCTCTCCCTGCCTCTCGCCCGCTCTCTCCCTGCCTCTCGCCCGCTCTCTCCCTGCCTCTCGCCCGCTCTCTCCCTGCCTCTCGCCCGCTCTCTCCCTGCCTCTCGCCCGCTCTCTCCCTGCCTCTCGCCCGCTCTCTCCCTGCCTCTCGCCCGCTCTCTCACTGCCTCTCGCCCGCTCTCTCACTGCCTCTCGCCCGCTCTCTCCCTGCCTCTCGCCCGCTCTCCCCCTGCCTCTCGCCCGCTCTCCCCCTGCCTCTCGCCCGCTCTCCCCCTGCCTCTCGCCCGCTATCCCCCTGCCTCTCGCCCGCTCTCTCCCTGCCTCTCGCCCGCTCTCTCCCTGCCTCTCGCCCGCTCTCTCCCTGCCTCTCTCCCTGCCTCTCGCCCGCTCTCTCCCTGCCTCTCGCCCGCTCTCTCCCTGCCTCTCGCCCACTCTCTCCCTGCCTCTTGACCGGTGTCTCCCTGCCTCTCACCCACTCTCTCCCTGCCTCTCGCCCGCACTCTCCCTGCCTCTCGCCCGCACTCTCCCTGCCTCTCGCCCGCTCTCTCCCTGCCTCTCCCTCGCTCTCTCCCTGCCTCTCCCCCGCTCTCTCCCTGCCTCTCACCCGCTCTCTCCCTGCCTCTCACCACTCTCTCACTCGCTCTCCCCCCTGCCTCTCACCCGCTCTCACCCTGCCTCTCGCCCGGTCTCTCCCTGCCTCTCGCCCGCTCTCTCCCTGCCGCTCGCCCGCTCTCTCCCTGCCTCTCGCCCGCTCTCTCCCTACCTCTCGCCCGCTCTCTCCCTGCCTCTCGCCCGCTCTCTCCCTGCCTCTCGCCCGTGCTCTCCCTGCCTCTACCCACTCTCTCCCTGCCTCTCGCCCGCTCTCTCCCTGCCTCTCACCCACTCTCTCACTTGCTCTCCCCCTGCCTCTCGCCCACGCTCTCCCTGCCCCTCGCCCGCTCTCTCCCTGCCCCTCGCCCGCTCTATCCCTGCCTGTCGCCCGCTCTCTCCCTGCCTCTTACCCAGTCTCTCCCCGCCTCTCGCCCACTCTCTCCCTGCCACTCGCCCACTCTCTCCCTGCCTCTCGCCCACTGTCTCCCTGCCTCTCGCACGCTCTCACCCGCTCTCTCCCTACCTCTCGCCCGCTCTCTCCCTGCCTCTACCCACTCTCTCCCTGCCTCTCACCCACTCTCTCCCTGCATGTCAACTGCTCTCTCCCTGCCTCTCGCCCACTCTCTCCCTGCCTCTCGCCCACTCTCTCTCTGCTTCTTGCCCACTCTCTCCCTGCCACTCGCCCACTCTCTCCCTGCCTCTCGCACGCTCTCACCCGCTCTCTCCCTACCTCTCGCCCGCTCTCTCCCTGCCTCTACCCACTCTCTCCCTGCCTCTCACCCACTCTCTCCCTGCATGTCAACTGCTCTCTCCCTGCCTCTCGCCCACTCTCTCCCTGCCTCTCGCCCACTCTCTCTCTGCCTCTCTCCTGCTCTCTCACTGCCTCTCACCCGCTCTCTCCCTGCCTCTCGCCCGCTCTCTGCCTGCCTCTACCCACTCTCTCGCTGCCTCTCGCCCGCTCTCTCCCTGCCTCTCGCTTGCTTTCTCCCTGCCTCTCGCCTGCTCTCTCCCTCCCTCTCGCCCGCTCTCTCCCACCTCTCACCCACTCTCTCCCTGCCTCTCGCGCACTCTCTCCCTGCCTCTCGCGCACTCACTCCCTGCCTCTCACCCACTCTCTCACTCCCTCTCTCCCTGCCTCTTGCCCACTCATTCCCTGCCTCTCACCCACTCTCTCAATCGCTCTCTACCTGCCACTCGCCCACTCTGTCCCTGCCTCTCGCCTGCTCTCTCCCTGCCTCTCGCCCACTCTCTCCCTGCCTCTCGCCGCTCTCTCCCTGCCTCTCGCCCACTCACTCCCTGCCTCTCACCCAGTCTCTCCCTGCCTCTCGCCCACTCTCTCCCTGCCTCTCGCCTGCTCTCTCCCTGCCTCTTGCCCAATCTTTCCCAGCCTCTCGCCCGCTCTCTCCCTGCCTCTCACCCGCTCTCTCCCTGCCTCTCACCCGCTCTCTCCCTGCCTCTCGCCCGCTCTCTCTCTGCTTCTACCCACTCTCTCCCTGCCTCTCACCCACTCTCTCCCTGCACCTCACCCACTCTCTCCCTGCATCTCAACTGCTCTCTCCCTGCCTCTCGCCCACTCTCTCCCTGCCTCTCGCCCACTCACTCCCTGCCTCTCACCCACTCTCTCAATCGCTCTCTACCTGCCACTCGCCCACTCTCTCCCTGCCTCTCGCCTGCTCTCTCCCTGCATCTCACCCACTCTCTCCCTGCCTCTCACCCAGTCTCTCCCTGCCTCTCACCCAGTCTCTCCCTGCCTCTCCCCCTTTCTCTCCCTGCCTCTCGCCCGCTCTCTCCCTGCCTCTCGCCCGCTCTCTCCCTGCCTCTCGCCCGCTCTCTCCCTGCCTCTCGCCCGCTCTCTCCCTGCCTCTCGCCCGCTCTCTCCCTGCTTCTACCCACTCTCTCCCTGCCTCTCTCCCACTCTCTCCCTGCATCTCACCCACTCACTCCCTGCATCTCAACTGCTCTCTCCCTGCCTCTCACCCACTCTCTCCCTGCCTCTCGCCCGCTCTCTCCCTGCCTCTCGCCCGCTCTCTCCCTGCCTCTCACCCGCTCTCTCCCTGCCTCTCACCCGCTCTCTCCCTGCCTCTCTCCCGCTCTCTCCCTGCCTCTTGCCCACTCTTTCACTCGCTCACCCCCTGCCTCCCGCCCAGTCTCTCCCTGCCTCTCACTTGCTGTCTCCCTGCCTCTCACCCACTCTCACCGTGCCTCTCGCCCGCTCTCGCCTGCTCTCTCCCTGCCTCTCACCCACTCACTCCCTGCCTCTCACGTGCTCTCTCCCTGCCTCTCGCCCACTCTCACCCTGCCTCTCGCCCGTTCTCGCCCGTTCTTGCCCGCTCTCGCCCGCTCTCGCACTCGTTCTCGCACTCGCTCTCGCACTCTCTCTCTCACTCGCTCTGTCCCTGCCTCTCGCCCGCTCTGTCCCTGCCTCTCGCCCGCTCTGTCCCTGCCTCTCGCCCGCTCTGTCCCTGCCTCTCGCCCGCTCTCTCCCTGCCTCTCGCCCGCTCTCTCCCTGCCTCTCGCCCGCTCTCTCCCTGCCTCTCGCCCGCTCTCTCCCTGCCTCTCGCCCGCTCTCTCACTGCCTCTCGCCCGCTCTCTCACTGCCTCTCGCCCGCTCTCTCACTGCCTCTCGCCCGCTCTCTCACTGCCTCTCGCCCGCTCTCTCACTGCCTCTCGCCCGCTCTCTCGCTGCCTCTCGCCCGCTCTCTCGCTGCCTCTCGCCCGCTCTCTCCCTGCCTCTCGCCCGCTCTCCCCCTGCCTCTCGCCCGCTCTCCCCCTGCCTCTCGCCCGCTCTCCCCCTGCCTCTCGCCCGCTCTCCCCCTGCCTCTCGCCCGCTCTCTCCCTGCCTCTCGCCCGCTCTCTCCCTGCCTCTCGCCCGCTCTCTCCCTGCCTCTCTCCCTGCCTCTCGCCCGCTCTCTCCCTGCCTCTCGCCCGCTCTCTCCCTGCCTCTCGCCCGCTCTCTCCCTGCCTCTCGCCCACTCTCTCCCTGCCTCTTGACCGGTGTCTCCCTGCCTCTCACCCACTCTCTCCCTGCCTCTCGCCCGCACTCTCCCTGCCTCTCGCCCGCACTCTCCCTGCCTCTCGCCCGCTCTCTCCCTGCCTCTCCCCCGCTCTCTCCCTGCCTCTCCCCCGCTCTCTCCCTGCCTCTCCCCACTCTCTCCCTGCCTCTCGCCCGCTCTCTCCCTGCCTCTCACCACTCTCTCACTCGCTCTCCCCCTGCCTCTCACCCGCTCTCACCCTGCCTCTCGCCCGGTCTCTCCCTGCCTCTCGCCCGCTCTCTCCCTGCCTCTCGCCCGCTCTCTCCCTGCCTCTCGCCCGCTCTCTCCCTGCCTCTCGCCCGCTCTCTCCCTACCTCTCGCCCGCTCTCTCCCTGCCTCTCGCCCGCTCTCTCCCTGCCTCTCGCCCGTGCTCTCCCTGCCTCTACCCACTCTCTCCCTGCCTCTCGCCCGCTCTCTCCCTGCCTCTCACCCACTCTCTCACTTGCTCTCCCCCTGCCTCTCGCCCGCTCTCACCCTGCCTCTCGCCCACGCTCTCCCTGCCCCTCGCCCGCTCTCTCCCTGCCCCTCGCCCGCTCTATCCCTGCCTGTCGCCCGCTCTCTCCCTGCCTCTTACCCAGTCTCTCCCCGCCTCTCGCCCACTCTCTCCCTGCTTCTCGCCCACTCTCTCCCTGCCACTCGCCCACTCTCTCCCTGCCTCTCGCCCACTGTCTCCCTGCCTCTCGCACGCTCTCACCCGCTCTCTCCCTACCTCTCGCCCGCTCTCTCCCTGCCTCTACCCACTCTCTCCCTGCCTCTCACCCACTCTCTCCCTGCATGTCAACTGCTCTCTCCCTGCCTCTCGCCCACTCTCTCCCTGCCTCTCGCCCACTCTCTCTCTGCCTCTCTCCTTCTCTCTCACTGCCTCTCACCCGCTCTCTCCCTGCCTCTCGCCCGCTCTCTGCCTGCCTCTACCCTCTCTCTCCCTGCCTCTCGCCCGCTCTCTCCCTGCCTCTCGCTTGCTTTCTCCCTGCCTCTCGCCTGCTCTCTCCCTGCCTCTCGCCCGCTCTCTCCCTGCCTCTCACCCACTCTCTCCCTGCCTCTCGCGCACTCTCTCCCTGCCTCTCGCGCACTCACTCCCTGCCTCTCACCCACTCTCTCACTCCCTCTCTCCCTGCCTCTTGCCCACTCATTCCCTGCCTCTCACCCACTCTCTCAATCGCTCTCTACCTGCCACTCGCCCACTCTGTCCCTGCCTCTCGCCTGCTCTCTCCCTGCCTCTCGCCCACTCTCTCCCTGCCTCTCGCCGCTCTCTCCCTGCCTCTCGCCCACTCACTCCCTGCCTCTCACCCAGTCTCTCCCTGCCTCTCGCCCACTCTCTCCCTGCCTCTCGCCTGCTCTCTCCCTGCCTCTTGCCCACTCTTTCCCAGCCTCTCGCCCGCTCTCTCCCTGCCTCTCACCCGCTCTCTCCCTGCCTCTCACCCGCTCTCTCCCTGCCTCTCGCCCGCTCTCTCTCTGCTTCTACCCACTCTCTCCCTGCCTCTCACCCACTCTCTCCCTGCACCTCACCCACTCTCTCCCTGCATCTCAACTGCTCTCTCCCTGCCTCTCGCCCACTCTCTCCCTGCCTCTCGCCCACTCACTCCCTGCCTCTCACCCACTCTCTCAATCGCTCTCTACCTGCCACTCGCCCACTCTCTCCCTGCCTCTCGCCTGCTCTCTCCCTGCATCTCACCCACTCTCTCCCTGCCTCTCACCCAGTCTCTCCCTGCCTCTCACCCAGTCTCTCCCTGCCTCTCCCCCTTTCTCTCCCTGCCTCTCGCCCGCTCTCTCCCTGCCTCTCGCCCGCTCTCTCCCTGCCTCTCGCCCGCTCTCTCCCTGCCTCTCGCCCGCTCTCTCCCTGCCTCTCGCCCGCTCTCTCCCTGCCTCTCGCCCGCTCTCTCCCTGCTTCTACCCACTCTCTCCCTGCCTCTCTCCCACTCTCTCCCTGCATCTCACCCACTCTCTCCCTGCATCTCAACTGCTCTCTCCCTGCCTCTCACCCGCTCTCTCCCTGCCTCTCGCCCGCTCTCTCCCTGCCTCTCGCCCGCTCTCTCCCTGCCTCTCACCCGCTCTCTCCCTGCCTCTCACCCGCTCTCTCCCTGCCTCTCACCCGCTCTCTCCCTGCCTCTCGCCCACTCACTCCCTGCCTCTCGCCCGCTCTCTCCCTGCCTCTCACCCGTTCTCTCCCTGCCTCTCACCCGCTCTCACCCTCCTCTCGCCTGCACTCCCTGCCTCTTGCCCACTCTCACTCTAACTCTTGCCCTCTCTTGCCCTGCCTCTCACCCTCTTGTGCTCTCTCTCTCTCTCATTCTCCCTCCGTCACCCTCTCTGTCACTCGTGGGATCACGCTGGGTTCCCACTGTTGTCCACCATCTTGCCTTATCGATCGTTTTGGCTTCTCAATGACCAGGCCTTGAGACTCATCCATTCCCTGTCAACCCTTACCCATTTACCAACCCCAGGTATGCTCATGCCTGGTGCTGCTACCTCCATGCAGGCCGCTTCCAGAGCATTGTTTTCCAGACTGTTCCCACCCTATTGTCATATGGCTCTAGACATCATACCACGGGGTGGGCAGGGTTGCTATTCCCCAGTCCCACGTTAACCCTTGCTTTGACCGAGCACCGTTACAGGAACGTACAACGCTGGACAACATCCCCCTTTCTTTTTGAACAAGAACTCTCTCGTTCCCTTTCTCTGCCAGCGATGGAGTTTTGTCCCTGACCTTTGTGTGTGGATTTTCACGTGGAGAACAGCGGCAGAATCGGACAGATTCTGCACGGATTTACGCAAGGGAAATCTCGCTTGACACATCCACTGGAATTTTTCCAGGATGGAACTAGTAGAGTTGATGAGGGGAGAGCCGGTGGATGTGGCTTATTTGGACTTTCAGAAGGCTTTCCACAAAGCCCCACGTAAGAGGTTAGCGTGTAAAATTAAAGCACGTGGGATTAGGGGCAGTGTATTGAGATGGATAGAAAACTGGTTGGCAGACAGGGAACAACGAGTAGGGATAAACGAGTCTTTTTCCGAATGGGCTAGTGGGGTACCGCAGGAATCGGTGCTGGGACCCCAGCTATTCACAATATATATTCATGATTTAGATGAGGGAGCTAAATGTAATATCTCCACATTTGCAGATGACACAAAGCTGGGTGGGAGGGTGAGCTGTCAGGGGGATGCAGAGATGCTTCAGTGTGATTTGGACAAGCTGAGTGAGTGGGTAAATGCATGGCAGATGCAGTATAATGTGGATAAATGTGAGGTTATTCACTTTGGTGGCAAAAACAGGGAAGGCAGGTTATAACCTGAACAGCTGTAAATTGAGAGAGGGGAATGTGCAACGAGACCTGGGTGTCCTTGTACACCAGTCGCTGAGGGTAAGCATGCAGGTGCAGCAGGCGGTAAAGAAGGCAAATGGTATGTTGGCCTTCACAGCGAGAGGATTCGAGTACAGGAACAGGGATGTCTTGCTGCAGTTGTACAGGGCCTTGGTGAGACCACACCTGGAATATTGCGTACAGTTCAGGTCTCCTTATCTGAGGAAGGATGTTCTTGCTATAGAGGGAGTGCAGCGAAGGTTTACCCGACTGATTCCTGGGATGGTGGGACTGACACATGAGGGGGGATTGAGTCGGTTAGGATTATATTCGTTGGGGTTCAGAAGAATGAGGGGGGATCTCATAGAAACCTATAAAATTCTAACAGGACTAGACAGGGTAGATGCAGGAAGGTTGTTCCCGATGGTGGGGGGAGCCCAGAACCAGGGGTCACAGTCTGAGGATACGGGTTAGACCATTTGGGACTGAGATGAAGAGAAATGTCTTCACCCAGAGGGTGGTGAGCCCGTGGAAAGAACCAGTTGTTCTTTCAACTGCTGATTTTCTTGTCACCTCACTCTGTGCTTCAGTGCATCGTTTTGTCGCTACTGATGGTTCCAACAATTTTGTTGTTGTTGCTGATGGTTCCAACGCAGCTTTCATTTGAAGTTATCTTCAACATAACTTTTTTGCCCCCTCACCCCCCCACCCCAACCACCCACCCCCCCCTCCCCCACCCCCTCCATGTTTGTTTCTTCCGTGGCTGCACATTGATTCGTCGGGGTCCCAACATCGTTCTGCTTCTCTCCCGCCTGCTGCACATCTGGTCGAGTTTTCCCAACCCCTGCTTCGTTCTGACTCAGTGGTGAGTGACGACCGAGTTATTTAAAATCCCAGTGGGAGACCTGGGGCAACTGTCACAAGCTATGTTCCCGAATGGTGTGTTCCGAATTCGAGCTCTAAATTCGGGAATAAGACCACTGAGTCTCAGGAGGCTTTCACATCAAACTAAATGAGACATTTGTTATTAATACTGTCATAACTGTTAACAAGTTTCCAAATTAATCTCCACTAAGTTAACCAAAACTTAAACAGACACCAGGCGAAACACCTTGCGAATTAATAATGTGGTTCCTTTGCAGACAGTTGTAGGGTTACAGCAGATCTGATCTTTCTTACACTGTCTCTGCCCTGCGCACACACAACTGCTTTCTGTTACACTCAGCCTTTCCCTTTAAATGTAAATTCTCATCGTATCACCAGGCCCCGTCATGGTACCAGTTTTATTAGCAAGATAAACATTGTTTGGTATCTCCTTGTTAGGTGTAAGATTATATGCATCAACGCCTCTTCCTGACACACTTCGATTGGACAACGGTGGAGTTGAGGGTCATGATCTCCGCCCGGTCCCTTAATGTCGTTTCTGAAATTTGTTCGCTCTGTTCTTGAACAGCTTGGTTCGCCGACGTCTTCAGATTATCGTGCACTTTCAGCGGTATATACTCAGCTTGAATCTCGCACTTCAAATCTTCCAGCTCAGCACTAATGCGAACATTTTTTTCTGTAGAACAGCATCGTTTAATTTTTGATTCTTTGGAGTTACCTCACGCTGTGGGTTCCCTTGTTACCCTTGGCAGAGTTGCCCTCGCTCTCTCTCTCTCTCTCTCTGTGGGGTCTCCCGTTGCCCTATCTCTCTGTGGGGTCTCCTGTTGCCCTCGGTGGAGTTGCCCCCCTCTCTCTGGAGGTCTCCTGTTTCCTTTGGCAGAGTTGCTCTCTCTCTCTCTGGGGTCTCCCGTTGCCCTATCTCTCTGGGGGTCTCCTGTTGCCCTCGGTGGAGTTGCCCCCCTCTCTCTGGAAGTCTCCTGTTTCCTGTGGCAGAGTTGCTCTCTCTCTCTCTCTCTGGGGTCTCCTGTTGCCCTCGGTGGAGTTTCTCTCTCTCTCTCTCTCTGGGGTCTCCTAATGCCCTCGGTGGAGTCTCTCTGGGGTCTCTTGTTGCCATTGGCACAATTGCCCTCTCTCTTGAATCTCCCCCACTCTTGTGCCAGTAGCTGTTTTCTTGTAGTTACTAATTTGAAATGGTGTTTCCATTTTAAGACTGTCAGTGCAGTAACCGGTTTTTTTTATCTCTCTCCCCACCCCCACCATCTCAGGGCTGTTTCTGCAGCTGCCGGTTTCTCTGCCTGTGTTTTTTCCAGCCCTTTTACGGTTGCGGTGGGCACGCCGGCGATTGTGGTTGAAACCTTCTTGCAACCTCTTCGACTGTGACAAGTCTTTTCTGGGCACCCCTTTAGTTCTGAAAGCTGGGGTGGAATATCCCGCGCTCCTCTCTGGTGACCATTTTGTGAACGAAACATCAGGATCGGGTTTTACTTAAACTCTGCAGGGACACTGATAAGTTTGAACTCTGCAGCTCCTCTCTTGACCCCGACTTTTGTTTATCTGGGTTCAAATTCAGCCTCTCTGCAGCTGTCGGAGCTCCCAACGCTGTCAGCCATGTTGGGTTATGGTGCCCACCGGGGGGGTGTCTCATCATTGAGATCATGAGACTGGTATATTTCAACATGAAGTGTTTATTGTTAACCATTTGCAGACCTCAGGTTTCTCGCACGCTTGGAGCTGTTGGCCTGTGCGCTGGCTGCCTAGTGTTCTCTCGAGCCTGTTCTCTCAGCCTATTACCCTGTGGCTCTACACATCATACAGTGGGTGCTAATCCCCAGGCCCACGGGAACCCTGGCCCTGCCAAGCACCTTCACAATGCAATGGCTTGCAGGGGAATCATTACACAGCTCGCCCTCACCCTGCCTCGCACCCTCGCTCTGCCTCACACCCTCGACCTCACCCTGCCTCTCTCCCTCGTTCACCCTGCCTCTCGCCCTCTCTCTGCCTCTCGCCCTCTCTCTGCCTCAGTCCCTCACACACACACACACACCCCACTCCTTCCCTCTGTCCCTCACACACACCCCCCTCTGTCCCACACACACACAGACACCCTCCCTCTCTCTGTCCCTCACAAACACACACCCTCCCTTTCTCTGTCCCACACACACCCTCCCTCCCTCTGTCCCTCAGACGCACACCCCCTCCTTCCCTCTGTCCCTCACACGCACACCCCCTCCCTCCCTCTGTCCCTGACACGCACACCCCCTCCCCCTCTCTGTCCCACACACACCCTCCCTCCCACACACACCCTCCCGCCCTCTGTCCCACACACGCACACCCCCTCCCTCCCTCTGTCCCTCACACGCACACCCCCTCCCTCTCTCTGTCCCTCACACACACACACCCTGCCTCTCTCTGTCCCTCACATACACACACACCCCTCCCTCTGTCCCTCACACACACACCCCCTCCCTCCCTCTGTCCCTCACACGCACACCCCCTCCCTCCCTCCCTCTGTCCCTCACACGCACACCCCCTCCTTCCCTCTATCCCACACACGCACACCCCCTCCCTCCGTCTGTCCCTCACACGCACACCCCCTCCCTCTCTCTGTCCCACACACACCCCCTCCCTCTCTCTGTCCCACACACACCCTCCCTCCCTCTGTCCCTCAGACGCACACCCACTCCCTCCCTCTGTCCCACACACGGACACTCCCCCTCCCTCTGTCCCACACAAGCACACTCCCTCTGTCCCTCACATGCACACCCCTCCCTCTCTCTATCCCACACACGCACACCCCCTCCCTCCCTCTGTCCCTCACACGCACATCCCCTCCTTCCCTCTGTCCCTCACACGCACACCCCCTCCCTCCCTCTATCCCACACACGCACACCCCTCCCTGTCCCTCACATACACACACACCCCCCTCTATCCCACACACGCACACCCCCTCCTTCCCTCTTTCCCTCACACGCACACCCCCTCCCTCCCTCTGTCCCACGCACACCCCCTTCCTCCCTCTGTCCCAAACACCCTCCCTCCCTCTGTCCCTCACACGCACACCCCTCCCTCTCTCTATCCCACACACACCCCCTCCCTCTCTCTGTCCCACACACGCACACTCCCCCTCCCTCTGTCCCACACAAGCACACTCCCTCTGTCCCTCACACGCACACCCCCTCTGTCCCTCACACACACACCCCCTCCCTCCCTCTGTCCCTCACACGCACACCCCTCCCTCTCTCTATCCCACACACGCACACCCCCTCCCTCCCTCTGTCCCTCACACGCACACACCCTCCCTCCCTCTGTCCCTCACACGCACACCCCTCCCTCTCTCTATCCCACACACACCGCCTCCCTCTCTCTGTCCCACACACGCACACTCCCCCTCCCTCTGTCCCACACACGCACACCCCCTCCCTCCCTCTGTCCCTCACACGCACACCCCCTCCCTCCCTCTATCCCACACACGCACACCCCTCCCTGTCCCTCACATACACACACACCCCCCTCTATCCCACACACGCACACCCCCTCCTTCCCTCTTTCCCTCACACGCACACCCCCTCCCTCCCTCTGTCCCACGCACACCCCCTTCCTCCCTCTGTCCCAAACACCCTCCCTCCCTCTGTCCCTCACACGCACACCCCTCCCTCTCTCTATCCCACACACACCCCCTCCCTCTCTCTGTCCCACACACGCACACTCCACCTCCCTCTGTCCCACACAAGCACACTCCCTCTGTCCCTCACACGCACACCCCCTCTGTCCCTCACACACACACCCCCTCCCTCCCTCTGTCCCTCACACGCACACCCCTCCCTCTCTCTATCCCACACACGCACACCCCCTCCCTCCCTCTGTCCCACACACGCACACCCCCTCCCTCCCTCTGTCCCTCACACGCACACACCCTCCCTCCCTCTGTCCCTCACACGCACACCCCTCCCTCTCTCTATCCCACACACGCACACTCCCCCTCCCTCTGTCCCACACAAGCACACTCCCTCTGCCCCTCACACGCACACCCCCTCTGTCCCTCAGACGCACACCCCCTCCCTCCCTCTGTCCCTCACACGCACACCCCTCCCTCTCTCTATCCCTCACACACACCCCCCTCCCTCCCTCTGTCCCTCACACGCACACCCCTCCCTCTCTCTATCCCTCACACACACCCCCCTCCCTCCCTCTATCCCACACACTCACGCCCCTCCCTCTCTCTGTCCCTCACACACACCCCCTCCCTCCCTCTGTCCCTCACACGCACACCCCCTCCCTCTCTCTATCCCACACACACACACCCCCTCCCTCTCTCTGTCCCACACACACCCTCCCTCCCTCTGTCCCTCACACACACCCCCTCCCTCCCTCTGTCCCACACACGCACACCCCCTCCCTCCCTCTGTCCCTCACACGCACACCCCCTCCTTCCATCTGTCCCTCACACGCACACCCCCTCCCTCCCTCTATCCCACACACGCACACCCCTCCCTCTCTCTGTCCCTCACATACACACACATCCCCCTCTATCCCACACACGCACACCCCCTCCCTCCCTCTGTCCCTCACACGCACACCCCCTCCTTCCCTCTTTCCCTCACTCGCACACCCCCTCCCTTCCTCTGTCCCACGCACACCCCCTTCCTCCCTCTGTCCCACACGCACAACCCCTCCCTCCCTCTGTCCCTCACACGCACACCCCTCCCTCTCTCTATCCCACACACACCCCCTCCCTCTCTCTGTCCCACACACACCCACCCCCTCCCTCCCTCTATCCCACACATGCACACCCCCTCCCTCCCTCTGTCCCTCACACACACCCCCCTCCCTCTGTCCCACACACGCACACTCCCTCTGTCCCTCACACGCACACCCCCTCCCTCCCTCTGTCCCTCACATGCACACCCTCTGTCCCTCACACGCACACCCCCTCCTTCCCTCTGTCCCTCACACACACACCCCTCCCTCCCTCTTTCCCACACACGCACACCCCTCCCTCTCTCTGTCCCTCACATACACACACACCCCCCTCTATCCCACACACGCACACCCCCTCCCTCCCTCTGTCCCTCACACGCACACACCCTCCCTCCCTCTGTCCCTCACACGCACACCCCCTCCCTCTCTTTGTCCCACACACACCCCCTCCCTCCCTCTATCCCACACACGCACACCCCCTCCTTCCATCTGTCCCTCACACGCAAACCCCCTCCCTCCCTCTATCCCACACACGCACACCCCCTCCCTCCCTCTGTCCCTCACATACACACACACCCCCCTCTATCCCACACACGCACACCCCCTCCCTCCCTCTGTCCCTCACATGCACACCCCCTCCTTCCCTCTTTCCCTCACTCGCACACCCCCTCCCTTCCTCTGTCCCACGCACACCCCCTTCCTCCCTCTGTCCCACACACGCACACCCCCTCCCTCCCTCTGTCCCTCACACGCACACCCCTCCCTCCCTCTATCCCACACACGCACACCCCCCTCCCTCCCTCTGTCCCTCACACGCACACCCCCTCCCTCTATCCCACACACGCACACCCCCGTCCCTCACACGCACACACCCTCCCTCCCTCTATCCCACACACGCACACCCCTCCCTCTCTCTGTCCCTCACATACACACACACCCCCCTCTATCCCACACACGCACACCCCCTCCCTCCCTCTGTCCCACGCACACCCCCTTCCTCCCTCTGTCCCACACACACACACCCCCTCCCTCCCTCTGTCCCTCACACACACACCCCCTCCCTCTCTCTGTCCCTCACACACACCCCCCTCCCTCCCTCTATCCCACACACGCACACCCCCTCCCTCCCTCTGTCCCTCACACGCACACACCCTCCCTCCCTCTGTCCCTCACATGCACACATCCTCCCTCCCTCCCTCTGTCCCTCACAAGCACACCCCTCCCTCCCTCTATCCCACACACACACCCTCCCTCCCTCTGTCCCTCACACACACCCCCTCCCTCCCTCTATCCCACACACGCACACCCCCTCCCTCCCTCTGTCCCTCACACACACACCCCTCCCTCTCTCTGTCCCTCACACACACCCTTCCCTTTCTATCCGTCCCTCACACACACACTCCCTCCCTCTCTCTGTCCCTCACATACCCTGCCTCTCTCTGTCCCTCACATACACACACACCCCCCCCTCCCTCCCTCTATCCCACACACACACCCCCCTGTCTCTCACACGCACACACCCTCCCTCCCTCTGTCCCTCACACGCACGCCCCTCCCTCTCTCTATCCCACACACACACACACCCTCCCTCTCTCTGTCCCACACACACCCTCTGTCCCTCACACACACCCCCTCCCTCCCTCCCTCTGTCCCTCACACACACACCCCTCCCTCTCTCTGTCCCTCACACACACACCCCCTCCCTCCCTCTGTCCCTCACACACACACCCTCCCTCTCTGTCCGTCCCTCACACACACACACCCTCCCTCTCTGTCCGTCCCTCACACACACGCACCCTCCCTCTCTGTCCACCTCTCTCTGCCTGTCTCACATTCCCTCTCTCACACACACATTCCCTCCGCCTGTCTCTCTCTCTCACACATACACATTCCCTCTGTCTGTCTGTCTCTCTCTCTCCCACATTCCCTCTGCCTGTCTGTCTGTCTCTCTCTCCCACATTTCCTCTGTCTGTCTTTCTCTCTCTCTCTCTCACATTCCCTGTCTCTCCCACATTCTGGCCCCCTCTCTCTGCCTGTCTCGCATTCTCTCTCACTCTCACACACATTCCCTCTGTCTGTCTGTCTCTCTCTCCCACATTCCCTCTGTCTGTCTGTCTCTCTCTCCCACATTCCCTCTGCCTGTCTGTCTCTCTCTCACACACACATTCCCTCTGCTTCTCTGTCTGTCTCTCTTACATACACATACCTCTGCCTGTCTCTCTCTCTTACATACACATCCCTCTGCCTGTCTGTCTCTCTTACATACACATCCCTCTGCCTGTCTGTCTCTCTCTATCTCTCTCTCTTACACACATATTCCCTCTCCCTGTCTCTTACTTTGTGTGTGTGTGTCTCTCTCTCACACATTCCCTCTGTCTGCCTGTCTCTGTCTCTTTGTCTGTCTCTCTCACACACACACACATTATCTCTGCCTGTGGCTCTCTCTCTCATGCAAACACACACTCCCTCTGCCTGTCTGTGTCCCTCTCACACATGCACATTCCCTCTGCTTCTCTGTCTGTCTCTCTTACACACATTCCCTCTGCCTGTCTGTCTCTCTCTCTCTCTCTTACACATACATTCCCTCTGTATGCCTGTCTCTCTCTTTCTTTGTGTGTGTGTCTCTCACACATTCCCTCTGTCTGCCTGTGGCTCTCTCTCTTTGTCTGTCTCTCACACACACACACATTCCCTCTGTCTGTCTCTCTCACATACACATTCACTCTGTCTGCCTGTCTCTCTCTCGTTGTCTGTTTCTCACACACATTCCCTCTGTCTGCCTGTGGCTCTCTCTCTTTGTCTGTCTCTCACACACACACACATTCCCTCTGTCTGTGCCTCTCTCTCTCACACACACTCCCTCTGCCTGTGTGTCTCTCTCACACACACACTCCCTCTGCCTGTGTGTGTCTCTCACACACATTCCCTCTGCCTGTGTCTCTCTCACACACTCCATCTGCCTGCGTGTCTCTCTCACACACACATTCCCTCTGCCTGTGTCTCTCTCTCACACTCACATTCCCTCTGCCTGTGTGTCTCTCTCTCACACACATTCCCTCTGCCTGTGTCTCTCTCTCACACACACACTCCCTCTGCCTGTGTCTCTCTCTCACACGCACACACACATTCCCTCTGCCTGTGTCTCTCTCTCACACACACACATTCCCTCTGCCTGTGTCTCTCTCTCACACACACACTCCCTCTGCCTGTGTCTCTCTCTCACACGCACACACACATTCCCTCTGCCTGTGTCTCTCTCTCACACACACACACTCCCTCTGCCTGTGTCTCTCTCACACACTCCATCTGCCTGTGTGTCTCTCTCACACACACATTCCCTCTGCCTGTGTGTCTCTCTCACACGCACACACACATTCCCTCTGCCTGTGTCTCTCTCTCACACACACACTCCCTCTGCCTGTCTCTCTCTCACACACACATTCCCTCTGCCTGTGTCTCTCTCTCACAGACATTCCCTCTGCCTGTGTCTCTCACATTCTCTCTCTCTCTCTCTCCCCAGATCCGTGCCTGCAGTTGTTCCAGGAGCCTTGGCCTCACCTAGTCACGCAGGGCATGTACTGCCTCAGCACCTCGGGGGTCTGGGAACCCAGTCCCAGTGACCAGTCCCTCCTCCACTCCCCGGCCACCCTCTCCTCCTGCCTCCAGCAGCCCGAGGGCACTGACTGCCAGCTCGAGCTGCCCTCTGAGCGGGCGGAGAATTCCTGCCTTCCTCCTCCCCCTGCCCACCAGCCCCCCGACCTCCCCCACACACTCGGCCGGACCCCCTCGCTGGGACAAGACATGGAGGCAGCCTCCCCTCGCCAGGAGGTGGAGGTACCTCTGGGGAGGAAGGTCTCGGATGCCCGGTCCAGTGGGGTCCAGTCCTTCGAGGAGGAGGAGGAGGAGGAGGAGGGGGTTGAGGGAGGGAGGGATTGAGGGGGTGCGGGGGAGGAGGGAGGGAGGGTGGGGGTGTGGAGTGAGCTGCGGGTGAGGGGAGGGGGTGCGGAGCGAGGGAGGTGCGGGCAAGGGAGGGAATGAGGAGGTGCGGAGGGAGGGCTGGGTGAGGGAGGGAGGGAGTGCAGAGGGAGGGATGGAAGAGGGAGGTAGGAAGGAGGGAGGGATGGAAGGGGGAGGTAGGGAGGAGGGAGGGATGGATTCCTTCCCCACTGTAACTGACCCCCGAGGCTGGAGATGGTCGAGGGATTTTGAATCTCGAGTCAGGGCTGGAAAAATACGGTCACCAGCCCCAGCTCCCTCCGTCCCTCCCCCTTCCCTCCCTCCGTCCCTTCCCCCTCCCTCCCTCCGTCCGCAGGGGCTGTCCAAACCCTATCCCTCCCCCTCCAACTCCCTCCCAGCTTCCTCCGCTCTCTCTCCCCCCTCCAACCCCCTCCCCTCTCTCACCCCATCCCTCGCTCCCTCCCTTTTTTCCCTCTCCCCTCTTCCCCCCCAACTCACTCTCTCAATTCCCCCTCCCTATCCCCTTCCCTCCCTCTCTCCCACTACCCCACTCCCTCCCTTCTCCTCCCTACCCCCTCCCTTCTCCTCCCTACCCCCCTCCCTCCCCTCCCTACCCTTCCCCCTTCCTCTCCCTCCCTCCCTCTATCCCACTCCCACTCCCCCTTCCTCCTCCTCTCTCCCACTATCCCCTCCCCCTCCCTCCCCTATCCCACTCCCTCTCTTCCCTCCCTTCCCCTCCCTACCCATCCCCCTCCCTCTCCATCCCTCCCCATCCCACTCTCTCTCTCCCCTCCCTTCCCCTTCCCTCCCTCCCACTATCCCACTCCATCTCTCCCCTCCCTTCTCCTCCCTACCCTTCCCCTTCCCCCTCCCTCTCCCCCTCCCTCTCTCTCCCCCAATCCCCCTCCCACTCTCTCTCTCCCCTCCCTTCTCATTCCTTCCCTCCCTCTCTCCCCTCCCTACCTTTCCCCCTCCCTCTCCCTCCTCCATCCCACTCTCTCTGTCTCCCCTCCCTTCTCCTCCCTACCCTTCCACTTCCCCCTCCCACTCTCCCCCTCTCTCCCACTATCCCCCTCTCTCTCAATCCCCTCCCACCCACTCTCCCTCCCTCCCACTACCCCCTCCCTCTCCCTCCCTCCTCCTATCCCCCTCCCTCTCTCTCCCTCCCCCATGCCACTCTCCCTCTCTTCCCCCCGCCCCTCACTCTCCCTCCCTTCCCCTATCCCTCTCCCTCTCCCTCCCCCCAATCCCACTCTCCCCCTCCCCTCCCTCCCACTATCGCAGCGAGGAGGCAGAGTTCTTCGGGGACTTACACAGACTGAGGGCAGACGCCCTCTCGGACTGAGGGAACCTCCGACGTCCAGCGATGTCCGGCGGAGGGATACGCTCGGTGGCCGGAGACGCGTGAGGGGCATCTGGCCAGCTTAAAGGGACCAACGGACAGAGGGAATCGGGGGGGGGTGGGGGGGGGGGGGGAGAGCCTGGTGGGATTTGTACACCCGGCATGGACCCAGAACCTGCCCTCCGCCCTTGGCCAGCGAGGGGACAGCATCAGCGAATACGCCTGGCGCGGAGGAGGTGCCAGAATTCCTAACGCCAGCTCAGCGCAGGACCGGACTGCAGAATTTCTCACCGACAAACCACGGAACTCATTTTCAGAGCCGCGCAGCGGCTGCAGGAGTCAGTGTGACTAAGACGAGGGGCATTAGCAGCGTGGAGATTCAACCCTTCACCACCAGTGACGGACGGTATCCCTCCCCTCACCTTAACGCAGATCCCGCACTCACTAACCCCTCTCCCCCCAGCGCCCTGTGTTACTGACTGTATCTCTACTGATGTTAATCCAGCTCCCTCACACTGTCACTCAGTAACCCCTCTCCCCCCAGCGCCTTGTGTTACTGACTGTATCTCTACTGATGTTAATCCAGCTCCCTCACACTGTCACTCAGTAACCCCTCTCCCCCCAGCGCCCTGTGTTACTGACTGTATCTCTACTGATGTTAATCCAGCTCCCTCACACTCTCACTCAGTAACCCCTCTCCCCCAGCACCCTGTGTTACTGACTGTATCTCTACTGATGTTAATCCAGCTCCCTCACACTGTCACTCAGTAACCCCTCTCCCCCCAGCTCCCTGTGTTACTGACTGTATCTCTACTGATGTTAATCCAGCTCCCTCACACTGTCATTCAGTAACCCCTTCCCCCCAGCGCCCTGTGTTACTGACTGTATCTCTACTGATGTTAATCCAGCTCCCTCACACTGTCACTCAGTAACCCCTCTCCCCCAGCGCCCTGTGTTACTGACTGTATCTCTACTGATGTTAATCCAGCTCCCTCACACTGACACTCAGTAACCCCTCTCCCTCCAGCACCCTGTGTTACTGATGTATCTCTACTGATGTTAATCCAGCTCCCTCACACTGTCACTCAGTAACCCCTCTCCCCCCAGCGCCCTGTGTTACTGACTGTATCTCTACTGATGTTAATCCAGCTCCCTCACACTGTCACTCAGTAACCCCTCTCCCCCCAGCGCCCTGTGTTACTGACTGTATCTCTACTGATGTTAATCCAGCTCCCTCACACTGTCACTCAGTAACCCCCTCTCACCCCAGCTCCCTGTGTTACTGACTGTATCTGTACTGATGTTAATCCAGATACCTCACACTGTCACTCAGTAACCCCTCTCCCCCCAGCGCCCTGTGTTACTGACTGTATCTCTACTGATGTTAATCCAGCTCCCTCACACTGTCACTCAGTAACCCCTCTCCCCCCAGCGCCCTGTGTTACTGACTGTGTCTCTATTGATGTTAATCCAGCTCCCTCACACTGTCACTCAGTAACCCCTCTCCCCCCAGCGCCCTGTGTTACTGACTGTATCTCTACTGATGTTAATCCAGCTCCATCACACTGTCACTCAGTAACCCCTCTCCCCCCAGCGCCCTCTGTTACTGACTGTATCTCTACTGATGTTAATCCAGCTCCCTCACACTGTCACTCAGTAACCCCTCTCCCCCCAGCGCCCTCTGTTACTGACTGTATCTCTACTGATGTTAATCCCGCTCCCTCACACTCTCCCTCAGTAAACCCCTCTCCCTCCCAGTCACTGATCTGGGTGAAGTGCTGAATCGTCCCAAATGCTCCGGGATTTGCGTTTTTTACACTTTGATTGTGGTCTGATTTGTCTATTTTGCATGTAAATTGAATCTGTAATGCATCTTTGAAAGTCTCTCTCTCTCTCTCTCTCTGTTTAAACTCTCTCTCTCTCTCTCTCTCTCCTGTCCACGATCCCCCACCCCCATCACCTATTTTCAGTCTGCCTGATCCGTAATCCAGCATGAGAAATCTGATTCCTCATCTAAACTCTGGAGAATGCCAGATGTATTGATAATAAACAGAGAGAGGAGATAATATATAAATATATATATATATGTATAATGTATAAAGAAGCAAAAACAAGGAGGTTTTTATCAAAAGCACTTTGCAAGTGTCTCACAATGAGATGCATGTTCCCCTTCAGGTGATAAAGTTCTGTCGTTTTGACTTGCTCCTCCAGTTCCTGGTCTGAGATCATTGAGGCGCACATCGGGTGGGGTTTAAACCTCCAGGGGGCTTGGGACCTGGAGCTGGTATCAACACCCGGGGGGAGGAGAGGGGAGTGGGAGTGAGCGAGAGACTTACAGAGATAGGGAGGTGTGTAGGGGCTGGAGGAGGTTACAGAGATAGGGAGAGGTGTAGGGGCTGGAGGAGGTTACAGAGATTGGGAGGGGTGTAGGGGCTGGAGCAGGTTACAGAGATAGAGAGGTGTGTAGGGGGCTGGAGGAGGTTACAGAGATAGGGAGGGGTGTAGAGGCTGGAGGAGGTTACAGAGATAGGGAGGGGTGTAGGGACTGGAGGAGGTTACAGAGATAGGGAGGGGTGCAGGGGCTGGAGGAGGTTACAGAGATAGGGAGGGGTGTAGGGGCTGGAGGTTGTTACAGAGATAGGGAGGGGTGTAGGGGCTGGAGGAGGTTACAGAGATAGGGAGGTGTGTAGGGACTGGAGGAGGTTGCAGAGATAGGAAGGGGTGTAGGGGCTAGAGGAGTTTACAGAGATAGGGAGGGTTGTAGGTGCTGGAGGATGTTACAGAGATAGGGAGTGATGGAGGGTCTGGAGGAGGTTGTTACAGAGATAGGGAGGGTTGTAGGCTCTGGAGGAGGAGGTTACAGAGATAGGGAGGGTTGTAGGCTCTGGAGAAGGAGGTTACAGAGATAGGGATGTTCTGCAGGTGGAGATAGGGATGGTTGGTGTGTCTGGAGGAGGGTGTTATAGTGATAGGGATGGTTGGAGGGTTTGGAAGAGGTGCTAACAGAGGCAGGGAAGGTTGGAGGGTTTGGAGTTGGGTGTTACTGAGATAGGTTTGTTGGGTACGGTGATAGGGATGTTTGGAGGGTCCGGAGGATGAGGTTACAGAGATAGGGAAGTTTGGAGGGTCCGGAGGATGAGGTTACAGAGATAGGGAAGTTTGGAGGGTCCGGAGGATGAGGTTACAGAGATAGGGAAGTTTGGAGGGTCCGGAGGATGAGGTTACAGAGATAGGGAAGGTTGGAGGGTCCGGAGGATGAGGTTACAGAGATAGGGAATTTTGGAGGGTCCGGAGGATGAGGTTACAGAGATAGGGAAGTTTGGAGGGTCCGGAGGATGAGGTTACAGAGATAGGGAAGTTTGGAGGGTCCGGAGGATGAGGTTACAGAGATAGGGAAATTGGAGGGTCCGGTGGAGGAGGTTACAGAGATAGGGAAGTTTGGAGGGTCCGGAGGATGAGGTTACAGAGATAGGGAAGTTTGGAGGGTCCGGAGGATGAGGTTACAGAGATAGGGAAGTTTGGAGGGTCCGGACGATGAGGTTACAGGGATAGGGAAGTTTGGAGGGTCCGGAGGATGAGGTTACAGAGATAGGGAAGTTTGGAGGGTCCGGAGGATGAGGTTACAGAGATAGGGAGGGTCGGAGGGTCCGGAGGAGGAGGTTATGGAGATCGAGAGCGTTGGAGGCTCCAGAGAATGTGGTTACGGAGATATGGAGGGTCCGGTGGAGGAGGTTACAGAGATAGGGAAATTGGAGGGTCCGGTGGAGGAGGTTACAGAGATAGGGAAGTTTGGAGGGTCCGGAGGATGAGGTTACAGAGATAGGGAAGTTTGGAGGGTCCGGAGGATTAGGTTACAGAGATAGGGAAGTTTGGAGGGTCCGGACGATGAGGTTACAGGGATAGGGAAGTTTGGAGGGTCCGGAGGATGAGGTTACAGAGATAGGGAAGTTTGGAGGGTCCGGAGGATGAGGTTACAGAGATAGGGAAGTTTGGAGGGTCCGGAGGATGAGGTTACAGAGATAGGGAGGGTCGGAGGGTCCGGAGGAGGAGGTTATGGAGATCGAGAGCTTTGGAGGCTCCGGAGAATGTGGTTACGGAGATATGGAGGGTCCGGTGGAGGAGGTTACAGAGATAGGGAAATTGGAGGGTCCGGTGGAGGAGGTTACAGAGATAGGGAAGTTTGGAGGGTCCGGAGGATGAGGTTACAGAGATACGGAAGTTTGGAGGGTCCGGAGGATGAGGTTACCGAGATAGGGAAGTTTGGAGGGTCCGGAGGATGCGGTTACAGAGATAGGGATGTTTGGAGGGTCCGGAGGATGAGGTTACAGAGATAGGGAAGTTTGGAGGGTCCGGTGGAGGAAGTTACAGAGATAGGGAGGATTGTAGGTGCTGGAGGATGTTACAGAGATAGGGAGTGATGGAGGGTCTGGAGGAGGTTGTTACAGAGATAGGGAGGGTTGTAGGCTCTGGAGGAGGAGGTTACAGAGATGGGGATGTTCTGCAGGTGGAGATTTTGGAGATAGGGATGGTTGGTGTGTCTGGAGGAGGGTGTTATTGTGATAGGGAGGGTTGGAGGGTCTGGAGGAGGTGTTAACAGAGACAGGGAAGGTTGGAGGGTTTGGAGTTGGGTGTTACTGAGATAGGTTTGTTGGTTACGGCGATAGGGATGTTTGGAGGGTCCGGAGGATGAGGTTACAGAGATAGGGAAGTTTGGAGGGTCCGGAGGATGAGGTTACAGAGATAGGGAAGTTTGGAGGGTCCGGAGGATGAGGTTACAGAGATAGGGAAGTTTGGAGGGTCCGGAGGATGAGGTTACAGAGATAGGGAGGGTCGGAGGGTCCGGAGGAGGATGTTATGGAGATCGAGAGCGTTGGAGGCTCCGGAGAATGTGGTTACGGAGATATGGAGGGTCCGGTGGAGGAGGTTACAGAGATAGGGAAGTTTGGAGGATCCGGAGGATGAGGTTACAGAGATAGGGAAGTTTGGAGGGTCCGGAGGATGAGGTTACTGAGATAGGGAAGTTTGGAGGGTCCGGAGGATGAGGTTACAGAGATAGGGAGGGTCGGAGGGTCTGGAGGAGGAGGTTATGGAGATCGGGAGTGTTGGAGGCTCCAGAGAATGTGGTTATGGAGATAAGGAGGGTTGGAGGGTCCGGTGGAGGAGGTTACAGAGATAGGGAAGTTTGGAGGGTCCGGAGGATGAGGTTAAAGAGATAGGGAGGGTCTGGAGTAGGAGGGTCTGGAGATCGGCGGGGGGAGGGACAACTGACCGGGTGATTTTTGCGAGATCCAGGTTCTCTCAATTCCCGAGTGAATGGGATAGCATCGGCCTCGTCCAGCAGGCTGAATGGCCCCTTCCTGAGTGGACCGGTCAGTGTGTTGACGCTTGCCTGTGGGCTCTCTGGTGTCAGATCCACGGCCGGAAGTTGGACGGAGCGCTTGGACAGGTGGGTCCGAGCATGGCCTGGACAGCCAAACCGGCCGGAGAGTGACCAGTCCCTGCGAAGCTCATAAAACTGCCAAAAAAAACTCAGCCTGAGTGAGGCTGTCCCAAAAACTCCGAAACCCACCACACAGCCGTGAAAACTCTGACCGCCAGGAACGCTCAGACCCCCACACAGCCGGGAACGCTCGGACTGGCCGGAGAGTGTCCAGTCCCTGCGAAGCTCATAAAACCGCCAACAAAAACCCTCAGCATGAGAGAGGCTGTCCCAGAGACTCTGGAAACCACCACACAGTTGGGAAAACTCTGACTGCCAGGTACGCTCAGACCCCCACACAGCCGGGAATGCTTGGACTGGCCGGAGAGTGTCCGGTCCCTGCGCAGCTCATAAAACTGCCAAAAAAAACCTCAGCATGAGATAGGCTGTCCCAGAGACTCTGGAACCCCACACAGCTGGGAACGCTCGGACCGGCCGGAGAGCGACTGGTCCCTGCGCAGCTCATGAAACTGCCAAAAAAAAAACCTCAGCACGAGAGAGGCTGTCCCAGAGACTCTGGAACCCCACACAGCCGGGAACGCTCGGACCGGCTGTCGAGTGACCGGTCCCTGCAAAAACTCATAAAACTGCCAAATTAACGCTCAGCACGAGAGGGGTTCCCAGAGATTCTGAAACCCCTCAAGCCAGGAATATTCGGAAGCCCCAACACACAGCCAGGAATGCTCAGAACCCCCCCCACACAAACACAAAGCCGGAAAAGCTCACCCCTCCCCCCTCACCGCCCCCCCCCCCCCCACAGACACACACACACACACATCCAGGAACGCTCAGACTCCCCCCCCCCCCCCCCAAAACACCACACATCTACAGCCGGGAAAGCTCAGACTTACCTGAGAGTGACCAATCCCTGTGAAGCTCATAAAACTGCCAAAAAAACCCTCCGCACGAGAGAGGCTTTCTCAGAGACTCTGGAACCCCTCACACAGCCAGGAAACCTCAGACCCCCACACAGCTGGGAATGCTCAGACTGGCCGGAGAGGGTCCGGTCCCTGCACAGCTCATAAAACTGCCAAAAAAAATCCTCAGCATGAGAGAGGCGGTCCCAGAGACTCTGGAACCCCACACAGTCGGGAACACTCGGACTGGCCGGAGAGTGACCGGTCCCTGCAAAAACTCACAAAACTGCCAAATAACCCTCGGCATGAGAAGGGTTCCCAGAGACTCCGAAACCCCCCACACAGCCGGGAACTCTCAGACCACGCCCACCACTGCACCCACCCCAGCACACACACACACACACACACACACACACACACACACAGCCAGGAATGCTCGGATTCCCCCCACCCCCACCCAAACACCACACACACACAGCTGGGAAAGCTCAGACTGGCCTGAGAGTGACTGGTCCCTGTGAAGCTCATAAAACTGCCAAATTAAACCCTCAGCAAGAGAGGGAGTCCCAGAGACTCCGAAATGCCCCACACAGCCACGAACGCTCAGACCATCCCCCCCCCCCCCGCCCCCCCCCCCCACCACACACACACAGAGCCATGAATGCCCAGACCACCCTAAACTCTTCACACAGTTGAAAACGCTCATACCACACCCCCAAACACACAGCCGGGAAAGCTCAGACAACACCCACCCTCCCCACTCCACCCCCCTGCACACATATACACACACAGCCAAGAACACTCGGACTCTCCCCCACCAAACACCACACACCCACAGCCGGGAAAGGTCAGACTGGCCTGAGATTGACTGGTCCCTGAAAAGCTCATAAAACTGCCAAATACAATAAAACCCTCAGCAAGAGAGGGAGTCGCAGAGACTTGAAAATATCCCAGGCAGCCGGGAACGCTTAGACCACCACTCCACCCACCACACCCCCTCCCCCAACACACACACACACACACACACACACACAGAGTCAGGAATGCTCAGAGCACCCACCACTCTTCACACAGTCGAGAAAGCTCAAACCACACCCTCCAAAAGA
>JANJGN010003536.1:0-44084 GCA_026770705.1 Isurus oxyrinchus | reverse complement strand
GAGGGAGGGAGTGAGAGAGGGAGGTGGAGGTAGAGAGAGAGAGAGGGATGTCGAGGTAGAGAGAGGGAGTGAGAGAGAAAGGTGGAGGTAGAGCGAGAGGGAGGGAGGTGGAGGGAGAGAGAGTGAGTGAGAGAGGAAGGTGGAGGTAGAGAGAGGGAGTGAGAGAGGGAGGTGGAGGTAGAGAGAGGGAGTGAGAGAGAGAGGTGGAGGTAGTGAGAGAGGGAGGGAGGTGGAGGTAGAGAGAGGTAGTGAGAGAGGGAGGTGGACGTAGAGAGGGAGGGAGTGAGAGAGGGAGTTGGAGGTAGAGAGATGGATTGAGAGAGGGAGGTGGAGGTAGAGCGAGCGAGTGAGAGAGGGAGGTGGAGGTAGAGAAAGGGAGTGAGAGAGAGAGCTGGAGGTAGAGAGAGAGGGAGGGAGGTGCAGGTAGAGAGAGTGAGGGAGATGGAGGTAGAGAGAGGGAGTGAGAGAGGGAGGTGGAGGTAGAGAGAGAGGGAGGGAAGTGGAGGTAGAGAGCGGGAGTGAGAGAGGGAGGTGGAGGTAGAGAGAGGGAGTGAGAGAGGGAGGTGGAGGTAGAGAGATGGATTGAGAGAGGGAGGTGGAGGTAGAGAGAGCGAGTGAGAGATGGAGGTGGAGGTAGAGAGAGGGAGTGAGAGAGAGAGGTGGAGGTAGAGAGAGAGGGAGGGAGGTGCAGGTAGATAGATTGAGGGAGATGGAGGTAGAGAGAGGGAGTGAGAGAGGGAGGTGGAGGTAGAGAGAGAGGGAGGGAAGTGGAGGTAGAGAGAGGGAGTGAGAGAGGGAGGCGGAGGTAGACAGAGAGAGAGAGTGAGGGAGGTGGAGGTAGAGAGAGAGAGGGAGGTGAAGGTAGAGAGAGAGAGAGGGAGGTGGAGGTAGAGAGAGAAAGGGAGGTGGACGTAGAGAGAGAGAGGGAGGTGGAGGTAGAGAGAGAGAGAGAGAGGGAGTGACAGAGGGAGGTGGAGGTAGAGAGAGAAGGAGTGACAGAGGGAGGTGGAGGTAGCGAGAGAGGGAGTGACAGAGGGAGGTGGAGGTAGAGAGAGATAGGGAAGTGGAGGTAGAGAGAGAGGGAGAGGTGGAGGTAGAGAGAGAGAGAGAGAGGGAGTGACAGAGGGAGGTGGAGGTAGAGAGAGAGGGAGTGACAGAGGGAGGTGGAGGTAGAGAGAGAGGGAGTGACAGAGGGTGGTGGAGATAGAGAGAGAGGGAGTGACAGAGGGAGGGTGGAGGTAGAGAGAGAGGGAGTGACAGAGGGAGGTGGAGGCAGAGAGAGAGGGAGTGACAGAGGGAGGTGGAGGTAGAGAGAGAGGGAGTGACAGAGGGAGGTGGAGGTAGAGAGAGAGAGAGAGGGAGGTGGAGGGTAGAGAGAGAGAGAGAGAGGGAGTGACAGAGGGAGGTGGAGGTAGAGAGAGAGGGAGTGACAGAGGGAGGTGGAGGTAGAGAGACAGGGAGTGACAGAGGGAGCTGGAGGTAGAGAGAGGGGGATTGACAGAGGGAGGTGGAGGTAGAGAGAGAGGGAAAGGTGGAGGTAGAGAGAGAGAGAGAGGGAGGTGGAGGTAGAGAGAGGGAGTGAGAGAGGGAGGTGGAGGTAGAGAGAGAGAGAGGGAGGTGGAGGTAGAGAGAGGGAGTGAGAGAGAGAGGTGGAGGTAGAGATAGAGCGAGGGAGGTGGAGGTAGAGAGAGGGAGTGAGAGAGAGAAGTGGAGGTAGAGAGAGAGGGAGGGAGGTGGAGGTAGAGAGAGGGAGTGAGAGAGGGAGGTGGAGGTAGAGAGAGGGAGTGAGAGAGGGTGGTGGAGGTAGAGAGATGGAGTGAGAGAAAGCGGTGGAGGTAGAGAGAGAGGGAGGGAGGTGGAGGTAGAGAGAGAGAGTGAGAGAGGGAGGTGGAGGTAGAGAGAGGGAGTGAGAGAGGGAGGTGGAGGTAGAGAGAGGGAGTGAGAGAGAGAGGTTGAGGTAGAGAGAGAGGGAGGGAGGTGGAGGTAGAGAGAGTGAGTGAGAGAGGGAGGTGGAGGTAGAGAGAGGGAGTGAGAGAGGGAGGTGGAGGTAGAGAGAGAGGGAGGGAGGTGGAGGTAGAGAGAAGTAGTGAGAGAGGGAGGTGGAGGTAGAGAGAGAGGGAGGGAGGTGGAGGTAGAGAGGGAGTGAGAGAGGGAGGTGGAGGTAGAGAGAGAGGGAGGGAGGTGGAGGTAGAGAGGGGGAGTGAGAGAGGGAGGTGGAGGTAGAGAGAGAGGGAGGGAGGTGGAGGTAGAGAGAGGGAGTGAGAGAGGGAGGTGGAGGTAGAGAGAGGGAGTGAGAGAGGGAGGTGGAGGTTGAGAGAGGGAGTGAGAGAGAGAGGGAGGTGGAGGTAGAGAGAGAGAGAGGGAGTGAGAGAGGGAGGTGGAGGTACAGAGTGAGGGAGTGAGAGAGAGAGGGAGGTGGAGGTAGAGAGAGAAGAAGTGAGTGACAGAGGGAGGTGGAGGTATAGAGAGAGGGAGTGAGAGAGAGAGGGAGGTGGAGGTAGAGAGAGAGGGAGTGAGAGAGAGAGGGAGGTGGAGGTAGAGAGAGAGGGAGTGAGAGAGAGGTGGAGGTAGAGAGAGAGGGAGTGAGAGAGAGAGGGAGGTGGAGGTAGGGAGAGAGGGAGTGAGCGAGGAGGTGGAGTTAGAGAGAGAGGTAGTGAGAGAGAGAGGGAGGTGGAGGTAGAGAGAGAGTGAGTGAGAGAGGGAGGTGGAGGTAGAGAGAGGGAGTGAGAGAGAGAGGGAGCTGGAGGTAGAGAGAGAGGGATTGAGAGAGAGAGGGAGGTGGAGGTAGAGAGAGAGGGAGTGAGAGAGAGAGGTGGAGGTAGAGAGAGAGGGAGTGAGAGAGAGAGGGAGGTGGAGGTAGGGAGAGAGGGAGTGAGCGAGGGAGGTGGAGGTAGAGAGAGAGGGAGTGAGAGAGAGAGGGAGGTGGAGGTAGAGAGAGAGTGAGTGAGAGAGGGAGGTGGAGGTAGAGAGAGGGAGTGAGAGAGAGAGGGAGGTGGAGGTAGAGAGAGAGGGAGTGAGAGAGAGAGGGAGGTGGAGGTAGAGAGAGAGGGAGTGACAGAGAGAGGTGGAGGTAGAGAGAGAGGGAGTGAGACAGGGAGGTGGAGGTAGAGAGAGGGAGTGACAGAGGGAGGTGGAGGTAGAGAGAGAGGGAGCGAGAGAGGGAGGTGGAGGTAGAGAAAGAGGGAGTGAGAGAGGGAGGTGGAGGTAGAGAGAGGGAGAGAGATAGGGATGTGGAGGTAAAGAGAGAGGGAGTGAGAGCGGGAGGTGGAGGTAGAGAGAGAGGTAGTGAGAGAGGGAGGTGGAGGTAGAGAGAGAGGGAGATGGAGGTAGAGAGAGGGAGTGAGAGAGGGATGTGGAGGTAGAGAGGGAGGGAGTGAGAGAGTGAGGTGGATGTAGAGAGAGAGGGAGTGAGAGACGAGGGAGGTGGAGGTAGAGAGAGAGGGAGTGAGAGAGGGAGGTGGAGGTAGAGAGAGAGGGAGTGACATAGGGAGGGAGGTAGAGAGAGGGAGTGAGAGAGGGAGGTGGAGGTAGAGAGAGAGGGAGTGAGAGAGGGAGGTGGAGGTAGAGAGGGAGGGAGTGAGAGAGGGAGGGAGGTGGAGGTAGAGAGAGAGGGAGTGAGAGAGGGAGGTGGAGGTAGAGAGAGAGGGAGTGAGAGAGGGAGGTGGAGGTAGAGAGAGAGGGAGTGAGAGAGGGAGGTGGAGGTAGAGAGAGAGGGAGTGACAGAGGGAGGTGGAGGTAGAGAGAGAGTGAGTGACAGAGGGAGGTGGAGGTAGAGAGAGAGTGAGTGACAGAGGGAGGTGGAGGTAGAGAGAGAGGGAGTGACAGAGGGAGGTGGAGGTAGAGAGAGAGGGAGTGACAGAGGGAGGTGGAGGTTGTGAGAGGGAGTGAGAGAGGGAGGTGGAGGTAGAGAGAGAGGGAGTGACAGAGGGAGGTGGAGGTAGAGAGAGAGGGAGTGACAGAGGGAGGTGGAGGTAGAGAGAGAGGGAGTGACAGAGGGAGGTGGAGGTAGAGAGAGAGGGAGTGACAGAGGGAGGTGGAGGTAGAGAGAGAGGGAGTGACAGAGGGAGTTGGAGGTAGAGAGAGAGGGAGTGACAGAGGGATTTGGAGTTAGAGAGAGAGGGAGTGGACAGAGGGAGTTGGAGGTAGAGAGAGAGGGAGTGACAGAGGGAGGTGGAGGTAGAGAGAGAGGGAGTGACAGAGGGAGGTGGAGGTAGAGAGAGAGGGAGTGACAGAGGGAGGTGGAGGTAGAGAGAGAGGGAGTGACAGAGGGAGGTAGAGAGGGGTAGAGAGAGAGGGAGTGACAGAGGGAGGTGGAGGTAGAGAGAGAGGGAGTGACAGAGGGAGGTGGAGGTAGAGAGAGAGGGAGTGACAGAGGGAGGTAGAGAGGGGGTAGAGAGAGAGGGAGTGACGGAGGGAGGTGGAGGTAGAGAGAGAGGGAGTGACGGAGGGAGGTGGAGGTAGAGAATGTCCCCATCTGACCCTTTGCCTCTCCTCATGGTGAATCTTGGGCTCAGGGCCTGGGTGTGTGGGTGTTGGGGGTGGGGGGAGGGGGGGAGGGGAAGGGCCTGTCGCTCGGGGGGGTGGGGGGGGGAGGGGGGCAGGGGGGAGGGGAAGGGCCTGTCGCTCAGGGGGTGGGTGGGGGGGGAGGGGGGAGGGGAGGGGGAAGGGGGAGGTAGGGGGGGGGGAAGGGGAGGTGGGGGGGGGGAAGGGGAGGTAGGGGAGGCGGGGAAGGGGAGGAGCGGGGAGGGGGAAGGGGAGGTGTGGGGTGGGGGGGTGAAAGGGAGGGGAGAGGTGCGGGGGAGGGGGGAGGGGGGACGGTGCGGGGGAGGGGGGGAGGGGCGGAGGTGCGGGGAGGCAGGGGGAGGGGGAAGAGGAGGGTCCTGACCCCTAGCTGACCCCCTGGGAAGCCCACTCGGCCTCCAGCAGGGATGTGGGGATCGGGCCTTTGTGAGGCCTCTACCGGAGAGGCCCCTGTTGTTGTTGGTGGTGGGGGTGGGGGTGGGGGGTGGGGGGGGCCCAAAATGGGAGGAGCAGGCACCCCCACCCCCACACCCCCCCCCCCCCCCCCCGGGGCAGGCCCCACAACGCTGCAGGCACCCAGCAGGGGGCCGTTCAGCCCTTCGGAGCCCCCCTGCTGGCCCTTTGCTGTAGCGGTTCAATGAAGGCCGCGAACCCCTCCTGCTCTTTCCCCCAAGTCCCCCCCGGCGCCAATTATTGCCCCAGACCGGGGAAGGGCAGGCTTCGCCGGGCGGAGGGGGGATCCAGCCCAGGAGGGGGCGCTCCAGCAGGCTGGGCCCCAAACTCCCCGGTGGCGGTGAAGGCCGAGAGCTGATCGCTCCTGAGGCGGTTGGGGGCGGGAGGAGGGAGGGTGGGGGTGGGGGTGGTGGTGAGGGGGTGATCCAACCACCGATCCTCCGTTTTGGCGCTGGCCGGCATCTCAACTCTTTGTCCCTCTCTCCCCCCCCCCCCACCGCAGGCGGCGTTGGCACGAGGAGAGTCATGATGGTTTCCTTCTGCTGGCTGAAGTCGGCCCTCAACGTCTCGGCCGGCGAGGGCGCCGCCAACGTGAGCTGGAGCGGCGAGGCCGAGACCCACCGGCACCCACGCCCGCATCATCTCCACCCTCCTGATCCTGACCGCGGTGCTGGGGGCCCCGCTCAACGGCCTGGCCCTCTGGGTGCTGGGTTTCAGGGTGCGGCGCAAGAACCGCTTCGTCGTCTACGTGGTCAACCTGCTGGCGTCCGACTTCCTCTTCCTCTTCTTCCAGGCCGTGCACAGCGTGTGCCGCTTCGCCGGGGGTCAGCGGCGCCAGCCGCTTCCTGCTGTGCTTCCGCTGCGTCATTGTGGCCTGCAACGAGGCCAGCGCCTACCTGCTGACCTGGATCAGCGTCGAGCGCTTCCTGGGCGTGGCCTTCCCCATCTGGTGGCGCGTCTCGCGGACCAAGGACTCGGCGGTGCTCGCCTCCTGGCTCATCTGGGGCCTGTCGATCGGCCTAGCCACCCTCTACGGCGTCATCCGGGCCATCAACATCCAGCCGGCGGCCAAGGAGGGCCTGGTCGCCATGGAGTTCGCCCTGGCCTTCTTGCTCCCCTTCCTGGTGTTCACACTCGCCAACGTCCTCATCCTCTGCGGCTCCAAGCGCAGCTCCCGCAAGACCACCAAGCTCTACCGGGCCATCACTCTCACGCTGTCATCTTCCTGATGTGCTGGGTGCCCTACCACACCTGCGTCTTCCTCCACTACCAGGCCCGCTCCGCCGGGAGGCCGGCCCTCTGCGTCTCGGCCTACTACGGGGCCTACTACTCGGTCTGCCTCCTGCACGTCAAGAGCTGCGTCATCCCCCTCATCTACATCTCCATCAGCAACGAGCTGAAGGTCAAGTTCCGCGAGTCCCTGCCCAGCATCTTCGAGCGGCGGTTCAGCGAGGAGTCGGGCCTGTCTTCCCCGGTGCCTGAGAACGAGGCCACCGTCAGGAGCGAGCGGAACAGCGCCCAGAAGTAGCCGCGGCTCGGCCGGTTCCGCTGCCGTTCACCACCGCCCCTCGCCACCGGTGACACACCACCTCCCACTCCCCACCACCACCTCCCCCACTCCTTCCCACCAGCCCTCCTCGTCCTGTCCTTAACCCAAAATTTGGCACAAAGGAACAGGAGGAGGCCCCATTCAGCCCCCCCTCCTCGAGCCTGTTACACAGGGACAGGAGGAGGCCCCATTCAGCCCCCCCCTCCTCGAGCCTGTTACACAGGAACAGGAGGAGGCCCCATTCAGCCCCTCGAGCCTGTTACACAGGGACAGGAGGAGGCCCCATTCAGCTCCCCCTCTTCGAGCCTGTTACACAGGAACAGGAGGAGGCCCCATTCAGCCCCTCGAGCCTGTTACACAGGGACAGGAGGAGGCCCCATTCAGCCCCTCGAGCCTGTTACACAGGGACAGGAGGAGGCCCCATTCAGCCCCCTCCTCGAGCCTGTTACACAGGAACAGGAGGAGGCCCCATTCAGCCCCTCGAGCCTGTTACACAGGAACAGGAGGAGGCCCCATTCAGCCCCTCCTCGAGCCTGTTACACAGGGACAGGAGGAGGCCCCATTCAGCCCCCCCCTCCTTGAGCCTGTTACACAGGAACAGGAGGAGGCCCCATTCAGCCCCCCTCCTCGAGCTTGTTACACAGGAACAGGAGGAGGCCCCATTCAGCCCCCCTCCTTGAGCCTGTTACACAGGAACAGGAGGAGGCCCCATTCAGCCCCTCGAGCCTGTTACACAGGGACAGGAGGAGGCCCCATTCAGCCCCCCCCACCTCCTCGAGCCTGTTACACAGGGACAGGAGGAGGCCCCATTCAGCCCCCCCTCCTCGAGCCTGTTACACAGGGACAGGAGGAGGCCACATTCAGCCCCTCGAGCCTGTTACACAGGGACAGGAGGAGGCCCCATTCAGCCCCTCGAGCCTGTTACATAGGGACAGGAGGAGGCCCCCATTCAGCCCCCCCTCCACGAGCCTGTTACACAGGGACAGGAGGAGGCCCCATTCAGCCCCCCTCCTCGAGCCTGTTACACAGGGACAGGAGGAGGCCCCATTCCAGCTCCTCGAGCCTGTTACACAGGGACAGGAGGAGGCCCCATTCAGCCCCCCCTCCTCGAGCCTGTTACACAGGAACTGCCAGTGAGATACGGTGAACAGAGCTGTGCCCAGTAACTTAGTGCTGACGATCCCTCAGCACTGACCCTCCGACAGTACGTCACTCCCTCAGCACTGACCCTCCGACAGTGCGGCTCTCCCTCAGTACTGACCCCTCCGACAGTACGTCACTCCCTCAGCACTGACCCTCCGACAGTGCGGCGCTCCCTAAGCACTGACCTCCTGACAGTGCGGCGCACCCTCAGTACTGACCCTCTGACAGAGCGTCACTCCCTCAGTACTGACCCTCCGACAGTGCGGCGCTCCCTCAGCGCTGACCCTCCGACAGTGTGGCTCTCCCTCAGCACTGACCCTCCGACAGTGCGGCGCTCCCTCAGTACTGACCCTCCGACAGTGCGGCACTCCCTCAGTACTGACCCTCCGACAGTGCGGCGCTCCCTCAGTACTGACCCTCCGACAGTGCGGCGCTCCCTCAGTACTGACCCTCCGACATTGCGGCACTCCCTCAGTACTGACCCTCCGACAGTGCGGCGCTCCCTCAGCGCTGACCCTCCGACAGTGTGGCTCTCCCTCAGCACTGACCCTCCGACAGTGCGGCGCTCCCTCAGCGCTGACCCTCCGACAGTGCGGCACTCCCTCAGTACTGACCCTCCGACAGTGCAGGACTCCCTCAGTATTGACCCTCCGACAGTGCGGCACTCCCTCAGCACTGACCCTCCGACAGTGCAGGACTCCCTCAGTATTGACCCTCCGACAGTGCGGTACTCCCTCAGCACTGACCCTCCGACAGTGCAGGACTCCCTCAGTATTGACCCTCTGACAGTGCAGCACTCCCTCAGTACTGACCCATCGACAATGCAGCACTCCCTCAGTACTGACCCTCCGACAGTGCGGCACTCCCTCAGTACTGACCCTTCGACAATGCAGCACTCCCTCAGTACTGACCCTCCGACAGTGCGGCACTCCCTCAGTACCGACCCTCCGACAGCGCGGCACTCCCTCAGTACTGACCCTCGGACAGTGCTGCAATCCCTCAGCGCTGACCCTCCGACAGTGCGGCACTCCCTCAGTACTGACCCTCCGACAGTGCGGCACTCCCTCAGTACTGACCCTCCGACAGTGCGGCACTCCCCTCAGTACTGACCCTCCGACAGTGCGGCACTCTCTCAGTACTGATCCTCTGACAGTGCGGCACTCCCTCAGTACTGACCCTCTGACAGTGCGGCCCTCCCTCAGCGCTGACCCTTCGATAGTGCTGCACTCCCTCAGTACTGACCCTCCGACAGTGCGGCGCTCCCTCAGCGCTGACCCTCTGACAGCGCAGGGGGTTACCCCCCCCTCCAGATTCAGCCCTCGGACACTCCGACACACCCACCTCTCCCCGGCCCAAGCCCCCACCCGCCCCCTGTTACCGGCCCTGCAGTTTCGCGATCCCGGCGACAGGGATTGGGACTTGCCGAGTACGTGTCACTCCCCGGTGAGAAACCGGACAGCAATATCTCCTTCTCAATCTCTCCGCTGTAAACTCTGCCTCTTGATTCCGCTCCAAATAAACGTCTATCAATTTGAAGGCCGCATATTCTCCTTTGTTCGCCTCAAGTATTTGGCAATCGGGTCGGCCACCTTAGGCCAAGGTTTTTTTCCCATTTCGACCAATCAGAGGAGGGACCAGTGGAAGGTTAAGGCTGACAGAACAGGAAATGGTCAACTTCTACTCACAGGAAGTTGATAGAACGAGAGAAGATTGTCACCGCTATCGCCCCCTAGAAGCCGGTGGAGGGACAGTTTCGGAAGACACTGGGGAGGGGCGAACCTCACGGTCGCAGAGAGCTGGGCGAGGCGCACCTTCGTGCATTTACATAGCGACGCTCAGGCAGAATGTCTCACACACACACACCCCCACCCCCTGCCCCCACAACGGAGGCAGGATTATTAGCCAAATGCAGAACCCGGCGCAAGTCAAGGGGGAGGTTAGGGGGAGGTGAGCCAGTCTTGGCAAAGGAGAGAGAGGTTTTAAGCTTCAGGAGAGAGTTACAGAGATAGGGAGGGGTGTAGGGGCTGGAGGAGGTTACAGAGATAGGGAGGGGTGTAGGGGCTGGAGGATTTTACAGAGATAGGGAGGGGGTGTAGGGGCTGGAGGAGGTTACAGAGATAGGAGGGGTGTAGGTGCTGGAGGATGTTACAGAGATAGGGAGGGGTGTAGGAGCTGGAGGAGGTAACAGAGATAGGGAGGGTTGTAGGGGCTGGAGGAGGTTACAGAGATAGGGAGGGATGTAGGGGCTGGAGGTGGTTACAGAGATAGAGAGGGGTGTAGGGGCTGGAGGTGGTTACAGAGATAGAGAGGGGTGTAGGGGCTGGAGGAGGTTACAGAGATAGAGAGGGGTGTAGGGGCTGGAGGAGGATACAGAGATAGGGAGGGGTGTAGGGGCTGGAGGAGGTTACAGAGTTAGGGAGGGGTGTAGGGGCTGGAGGATGTTACAGAGATAGGGAGGGGTGTAGGAGCTGGAGGAGGTTACAGAGATAGGGAGGGTTGTAGGGGCTGGAGGAGGTTACAGAGATAGGGAGGGGTGTAAAATGTGTGGGAGGTTACTGAGATAAAACTGGTTGACGAAACTGCAGGAGATTACAGAGTCAGGGAAATTTTGCAGATGAGGTAAAAAACCCAGATGTACAACTTGGAGATGGTTATCAGCTTCACAAGGTAATGATCTGGTTTGTGGTTTCCAAAAAAAGACTTTGACAGAAAAGTGATTTAAAATTGATTAGAGCTCTTGCAGTTTTGCAAACCGAACATTACTCAATGCTGTATCTGTTCTGAGACTGTCTGATGGTGACGGTGTACAGGGAGCTTTACTCAGTATCTAACCCCGTGCTGTACCTGTACTGGGAGTGTTTGATGGGGACAGTGTAGAGGGAGCTTTACTCTGTATCTAACCCCGTGCTGTACCTGTCCTGGGAGTGTTTGATGGGGACAGTGCAGAGGGAGCTTTACTCTGTATCTAACCCCGTGCTGTACCTGTCCTGGGAGTGTTTGATGGGGACAGTGTAGAGGGAGCTTTACTCTGTATCTAACCCCGTGCTGTACCTGTCCTGGGAGTGTTTGATGGGGACAGTGTAGAGGGAGCTTTACTCTGTATCTAACCCCGTGCTGTACCTGTCCTGGGAGTGTTTGATGGGGACAGTGTAGAGGGAGCTTTACTCTGTATCTAACCCCGTGCTGTACCCGTCCTGGGAGTGTTTGATGGGGACGGTGTAGAGGGAGATTTACTCTGTATCTAACCCCGTGTTGTACCTGTCCTGGGAGTGTTTGATGGGGACATTGTAGAGGGAGATTTACTCTGTATCTAACCCCGTGCTGTACCTGTCCTGGGAGTGTTTGATGGGGACAGTGTAGAGGGAGCTTTACTCTGTATCTAACCCCGTGTTGTACCTGTCCTGGGAGTGTTTGATGGGGACAGTGTAGAGGGAGATTTACTCTGTATCTAACCCCGTGCCTGTACCTGTCCTGGGAGTGTTTGATGGGGACAGTGTAGAGGGAGCTTTACTCTGTATCTAACCCCGTGCTGTACCTGTCCTGGGAGTATTTGATGGGGTCGGTGTAGAGGGAGCTTTACTCTGTATCTAACCCCGTGCTGTACCTGTCCTGGGAGTGTTTGATAGGGACAGTGTAGAGGGAGATTTACTCTGTATCTAACCCCCGTGTTGTACCTGCCCTGGGAGTGTTTGATGGGGACAGTGTAGAGGGAGCTTTACTCTGTATCTAACCCCGTGCTGTACCTGTCCTGGGAGTGTTTGATGGGGACAGTGTAGAGGGAGATTTTACTCTGTATCTAACCCCGTGCTGTACCTGTCCTGGGAGTGTTTGATAGTGACAGTGTAGAGGGAGATTTACTCTGTATCTAACCCCGTGCTGTACCTGTCCTGGGAGTGTTTGATGGGGACAGTGTAGAGGGAGCTTTACTCTGTATCTAACCCCGTGCTGTACCTGTCCTGGGAGTGTTTGATGGGGACAGTGTAGAGGGAGCTTTACTCTGTATCTAACCCCGTGCTGTACCTGTCCTGGGAGTGTTTGATGGGTACAGTGTAGAGGGAGCTTTACTCTGTATCTAACCCCGTGCTGTCCATGTCCTGGGAGTGTTTGATGGTGATAGTGTAGAGGGAGCTTTACTCTGTATCTAACCCTGTGCTGTACCTGTCCTGGGAGTGTTTGATGGGGACAGTGTAGAGGGAGTTTTACTCTGTATCTAACCCCGTGCTGTACCTGTCCTGGGAGTGTTTGATGGGGAAAGTGTAGAGGGAGATTTACTCTGTATCTAACCTCGTGCTGTACCTGTCCTGGGAGTGTTTGATGGGGAAAGTGTAGAGGGAGATTTACTCTGTATCTAACCCCGTGCTGTACCTGTCCTGGGAGTGTTTGATGGGGACAGTGTAGAGGGAGCTTTACTCTGTATCTAACCCCGTGCTGTCCCTGTCCTGGGAGTGTTTGATGGTGATAGTGTAGAGGGAGCTTTACTCTGTATCTATCCCCGTGCTGTACCTGTCCTGGGAGTGTTTGATGGGGACAGTGTAGAGGGAGATTTACTCTGTATCTAACCCCGTGCTGTACCTGTCCTGGGAGTGTTTGATGGGGAAAGTGTAGAGGGAGATTTACTCTGTATCTAACCCCATGCTGTACCTGTCCTGGGAGTGTTTGATGGGGAAAGTGTAGAGGGAGAATTACTCTTTATCTAACCCCGTGCTGTACCTGTCCTGGGAGTGTTTGATGGGGAAAGTGTAGAGGGAGATTTACTCTGTATCTAACCCCGTGCTGTACCTGTCCTGGGAGTGTTTGATGGGGACAGTGTAGAGGGAGATTTACTCTGTATCTAACCCCGTGCTGTACCTGTCCTGGGAGTGTTTGATGGGGACAGTGTAGAGGGAGCTTTACTCTGTATCTAACCCTGTGCTGTACCTGTCCTGGGAGAGTTTGATGGGGACGGTGTAGAGGGAGCTTTACTCTGTATCTCAGCCCGTGCTGTACCTGTCCTGGGAGTGTTTGATGGGGACAGTGAAGAGGGAGATTTACTTTGTATCTAACCCCGTGCTGTACCTGTCCTGGGAGTGTTTGATGGGGACGGTGTAGAGGGAGATTTACTCTGTATCTAACCCCGTGCTGTACCTGTCCTGAGAGTGTTTGATGGGGACAGTGTAGAGGGAGATTTACTCTGTATCTAACCCTGTGCTGTATCTGTCCTGGGAGTGTTTGATGGGGACGGTGTAGAGGGCGCTTTACTCGGTATCTAACCCCGTGCTGTACCTGTCCTGGAAGTGTTTGATGGGGACAGTGTAGAGGGAGATTTACTCTGTATCTAACCCAATGCTGTACCTGTCCTGGGAGTGTTTGATGGGGACAGTGTAGAGGGAGATTTACTCTGTACCTAACCCCGTGCTGTACCTGTCCTGGGAATGTTTGATGGGGACAGTGTAGAGGGAGATTTACTCAGTATCTAACCCCGTGCTGTACCTGTCCTGGGAGTGTTTGATGGGGACAGTGTAGAGGGAGCTTTACTCTGTATCTAACCCCGTGCTGTACCTGTACTGAGAGTGTGTGTTGAGAGTTGTGTAGGGGGAGCTTTACACTATATCTAACCTTGTGCTGTACCTGCACTGGGATTTTTGAATTTGGAAGGTGTAGAGGGTCTTTACTCTCTATATAACCGAGCGCTGTACCGGTCTTGGGATTGTTTGATGGGGACAGTGTAGAGGGAGATTTACTCTGTATCTAACCCCGTGCTGTACCTGTCTTGGGAGTGTTTGATGGGGACAGTGTAGAGGGAGCTTTACTCTTTATCTAACCCCGTGCTGTACCTGTCCTGGGAGTGTTTGATGGGGACAGTGTAGAGGGAGCTTTACTCTGTATCTAACACCGTGCTGTACCTGTCTTGGGATTGTTTGATGGGGACAGTGTAGAGGGAGCTTTACTCTTTATCTAACCCCGTGCTGTACCTGTCCTGGGAGTGTTTGATGGGGACGGTGAGGAGGGATCTTTACACTGTATATAATCCTGTCCTGTACCTGTGCTATGAGTGTTTGATGGGGACAGTGTAGAGGCAGCTTTACTCTGTATCTTACCCCATGCTGTACCTGTCCTGGGAGTGTTTGAGGGAACAGTGTAGAGGGAAATTTCCTCGGTAAGTAACCCCGTGCTGTACCTGTCCTGGGAGTGTTTGATGGGGATAGTGTAGAGGGAGCTTTACTCTGTATCTAACCCCGTGCTGTACCTGTCCGGGGAGTGTTTGATGGGGACAGTGTAGAGGGAACTTTACTCTGTAACTTACCCCGTGCTGTACCTGTCCGGGAGTGTGAGTTGAGAGTGGTGTAGCGGTAGCTTTACACTGTATCTAACCGTGTGCTGTACCTGCCCTGGGAGTTTTCAATTTGGAAGGTGTAGAGGGGCTTTATTCTCTATACAACCCGGCATTGTACTTGTCCTGGCATTGTTTGATGGGGACAGTGTAGAGGGAGTTTTACTCTGTATATAACCCCGTGCTGTACCTGTCCTGGGAGTGTTTGATGGGGACAGTGTAGAGGGAGCTTTACTCTGTATCTAACCCCTTTTCAATACCTATCCTGGGAGTGTTTGATGGGGACAGTGTAGAGGGAGCTTTACTCTGTATCTAACCCCGTGCTGTACCTGTCCTGGGAGTGTTTGATGGGGACGGTGTAGAGGGAGATTTACTCTGTATCTAACCCCGTGCTGTACCTGTCCTGAGAGTGTTTGATGGGGACAGTGTAGAGGGAGATTTACTCTGTATCTAACCCTGTGCTGTATCTGTCCTGGGAGTGTTTGATGGGGACGGTGTAGAGGGCGCTTTACTCGGTATCTAACCCCGTGCTGTACCTGTCCTGGAAGTGTTTGATGGGGACAGTGTAGAGGGAGATTTACTCTGTATCTAACCCAATGCTGTACCTGTCCTGGGAGTGTTTGATGGGGACAGTGTAGAGGGAGATTTACTCTGTACCTAACCCCGTGCTGTACCTGTCCTGGGAATGTTTGATGGGGACAGTGTAGAGGGAGATTTACTCAGTATCTAACCCCGTGCTGTACCTGTCCTGGGAGTGTTTGATGGGGACAGTGTAGAGGGAGCTTTACTCTGTATCTAACCCCGTGCTGTACCTGTACTGAGAGTGTGTGTTGAGAGTTGTGTAGGGGGAGCTTTACACTATATCTAACCTTGTGCTGTACCTGCACTGGGATTTTTGAATTTGGAAGGTGTAGAGGGTCTTTACTCTCTATATAACCGAGCGCTGTACCGGTCTTGGGATTGTTTGATGGGGACAGTGTAGAGGGAGATTTACTCTGTATCTAACCCCGTGCTGTACCTGTCTTGGGAGTGTTTGATGGGGACAGTGTAGAGGGAGCTTTACTCTTTATCTAACCCCGTGCTGTACCTGTCCTGGGAGTGTTTGATGGGGACAGTGTAGAGGGAGCTTTACTCTGTATCTAACACCGTGCTGTACCTGTCTTGGGATTGTTTGATGGGGACAGTGTAGAGGGAGCTTTACTCTTTATCTAACCCCGTGCTGTACCTGTCCTGGGAGTGTTTGATGGGGACGGTGAGGAGGGATCTTTACACTGTATGTAATCCTGTCCTGTACCTGTGCTATGAGTGTTTGATGGGGACAGTGTAGAGGCAGCTTTACTCTGTATCTTACCCCATGCTGTACCTGTCCTGGGAGTGTTTGAGGGAACAGTGTAGAGGGAAATTTCCTCGGTAAGTAACCCCGTGCTGTACCTGTCCTGGGAGTGTTTGATGGGGATAGTGTAGAGGGAGCTTTACTCTGTATCTAACCCCGTGCTGTACCTGTCCGGGGAGTGTTTGATGGGGACAGTGTAGAGGGAGCTTTACTCTGTATCTAACACCGTGCTGTACCTGTCTTGGGATTGTTTGATGGGGACAGTGTAGAGGGAGCTTTACTCTGTATCTAAAACCGTGCTGTACCTGTCCGGGGAGTATTTGATGGGGCCAGTGTAGAGGGAGATTTCCTCTGTAAGTAACCCCGTGCTGTACCTGTCCAGAGAGTGTGTGTTGAGAGTACTGTATGGGCAGCTTTACACTGTATCTAACCGTGTGCTGTACCTGCACTGGGAGTTTTGAATTTGGAAGGTGTAGAGGGACTTTACTCTGTATCTAACCCCGTGCTGTACCTGTCCTGGGAGTGTTTGATGGGGACAGTGTAGAGGGAGCTTTACTCTGTATCTAACCCCGTGCTGTACCTGTCCTGGGAGTGTTTGATGGGGACAGTGTAGAGGGAGCTTTACTCTGTATCTAACCCCGTGCTGTACCTGTCCTGGGAGTGTTTGATGGGTACAGTGTAGAGGGAGCTTTACTCTGTATCTAACCCCGTGCTGTCCATGTCCTGGGAGTGTTTGATGGTGATAGTGTAGAGGGAGCTTTACTCTGTATCTAACCCTGTGCTGTACCTGTCCTGGGAGTGTTTGATGGGGACAGTGTAGAGGGAGTTTTACTCTGTATCTAACCCCGTGCTGTACCTGTCCTGGGAGTGTTTGATGGGGAAAGTGTAGAGGGAGATTTACTCTGTATCTAACCTCGTGCTGTACCTGTCCTGGGAGTGTTTGATGGGGAAAGTGTAGAGGGAGATTTACTCTGTATCTAACCCCGTGCTGTACCTGTCCTGGGAGTGTTTGATGGGGACAGTGTAGAGGGAGCTTTACTCTGTATCTAACCCCGTGCTGTCCCTGTCCTGGGAGTGTTTGATGGTGATAGTGTAGAGGGAGCTTTACTCTGTATCTATCCCCGTGCTGTACCTGTCCTGGGAGTGTTTGATGGGGACAGTGTAGAGGGAGATTTACTCTGTATCTAACCCCGTGCTGTACCTGTCCTGGGAGTGTTTGATGGGGAAAGTGTAGAGGGAGATTTACTCTGTATCTAACCCCATGCTGTACCTGTCCTGGGAGTGTTTGATGGGGAAAGTGTAGAGGGAGAATTACTCTTTATCTAACCCCGTGCTGTACCTGTCCTGGGAGTGTTTGATGGGGAAAGTGTAGAGGGAGATTTACTCTGTATCTAACCCCGTGCTGTACCTGTCCTGGGAGTGTTTGATGGGGACAGTGTAGAGGGAGATTTACTCTGTATCTAACCCCGTGCTGTACCTGTCCTGGGAGTGTTTGATGGGGACAGTGTAGAGGGAGCTTTACTCTGTATCTAACCCTGTGCTGTACCTGTCCTGGGAGAGTTTGATGGGGACGGTGTAGAGGGAGCTTTACTCTGTATCTCAGCCCGTGCTGTACCTGTCCTGGGAGTGTTTGATGGGGACAGTGAAGAGGGAGATTTACTTTGTATCTAACCCCGTGCTGTACCTGTCCTGGGAGTGTTTGATGGGGACGGTGTAGAGGGAGATTTACTCTGTATCTAACCCCGTGCTGTACCTGTCCTGAGAGTGTTTGATGGGGACAGTGTAGAGGGAGATTTACTCTGTATCTAACCCTGTGCTGTATCTGTCCTGGGAGTGTTTGATGGGGACGGTGTAGAGGGCGCTTTACTCGGTATCTAACCCCGTGCTGTACCTGTCCTGGAAGTGTTTGATGGGGACAGTGTAGAGGGAGATTTACTCTGTATCTAACCCAATGCTGTACCTGTCCTGGGAGTGTTTGATGGGGACAGTGTAGAGGGAGATTTACTCTGTACCTAACCCCGTGCTGTACCTGTCCTGGGAATGTTTGATGGGGACAGTGTAGAGGGAGATTTCCTCAGTATCTAACCCCGTGCTGTACCTGTCCTGGGAGTGTTTGATGGGGACAGTGTAGAGGGAGCTTTACTCTGTATCTAACCCCGTGCTGTACCTGTACTGAGAGTGTGTGTTGAGAGTTGTGTAGGGGGAGCTTTACACTATATCTAACCTTGTGCTGTACCTGCACTGGGATTTTTGAATTTGGAAGGTGTAGAGGGTCTTTACTCTCTATATAACCGAGCGCTGTACCGGTCTTGGGATTGTTTGATGGGGACAGTGTAGAGGGAGATTTACTCTGTATCTAACCCCGTGCTGTACCTGTCTTGGGAGTGTTTGATGGGGACAGTGTAGAGGGAGCTTTACTCTTTATCTAACCCCGTGCTGTACCTGTCCTGGGAGTGTTTGATGGGGACAGTGTAGAGGGAGCTTTACTCTGTATCTAACACCGTGCTGTACCTGTCTTGGGATTGTTTGATGGGGACAGTGTAGAGGGAGCTTTACTCTTTATCTAACCCCGTGCTGTACCTGTCCTGGGAGTGTTTGATGGGGACGGTGAGGAGGGATCTTTACACTGTATGTAATCCTGTCCTGTACCTGTGCTATGAGTGTTTGATGGGGACAGTGTAGAGGCAGCTTTACTCTGTATCTTACCCCATGCTGTACCTGTCCTGGGAGTGTTTGAGGGAACAGTGTAGAGGGAAATTTCCTCGGTAAGTAACCCCGTGCTGTACCTGTCCTGGGAGTGTTTGATGGGGATAGTGTAGAGGGAGCTTTACTCTGTATCTAACCCCGTGCTGTACCTGTCCGGGGAGTGTTTGATGGGGACAGTGTAGAGGGAACTTTACTCTGTAACTTACCCCGTGCTGTACCTGTCCGGGAGTGTGAGTTGAGAGTGGTGTAGCGGTAGCTTTACACTGTATCTAACCGTGTGCTGTACCTGCCCTGGGAGTTTTCAATTTGGAAGGTGTAGAGGGGCTTTATTCTCTATACAACCCGGCATTGTACTTGTCCTGGCATTGTTTGATGGGGACAGTGTAGAGGGAGTTTTACTCTGTATATAACCCCGTGCTGTACCTGTCCTGGGAGTGTTTGATGGGGACAGTGTAGAGGGAGCTTTACTCTGTATCTAACCCCTTTTCAATACCTATCCTGGGAGTGTTTGATGGGGACAGTGTAGAGGGAGCTTTACTCTGTATCTAACCCCGTGCTGTACCTGTCCTGGGAGTGTTTGATGGGGACGGTGTAGAGGGAGATTTACTCTGTATCTAACCCCGTGCTGTACCTGTCCTGAGAGTGTTTGATGGGGACAGTGTAGAGGGAGATTTACTCTGTATCTAACCCTGTGCTGTATCTGTCCTGGGAGTGTTTGATGGGGACGGTGTAGAGGGCGCTTTACTCGGTATCTAACCCCGTGCTGTACCTGTCCTGGAAGTGTTTGATGGGGACAGTGTAGAGGGAGATTTACTCTGTATCTAACCCAATGCTGTACCTGTCCTGGGAGTGTTTGATGGGGACAGTGTAGAGGGAGATTTACTCTGTACCTAACCCCGTGCTGTACCTGTCCTGGGAATGTTTGATGGGGACAGTGTAGAGGGAGATTTACTCAGTATCTAACCCCGTGCTGTACCTGTCCTGGGAGTGTTTGATGGGGACAGTGTAGAGGGAGCTTTACTCTGTATCTAACCCCGTGCTGTACCTGTACTGAGAGTGTGTGTTGAGAGTTGTGTAGGGGGAGCTTTACACTATATCTAACCTTGTGCTGTACCTGCACTGGGATTTTTGAATTTGGAAGGTGTAGAGGGTCTTTACTCTCTATATAACCGAGCGCTGTACCGGTCTTGGGATTGTTTGATGGGGACAGTGTAGAGGGAGATTTACTCTGTATCTAACCCCGTGCTGTACCTGTCTTGGGAGTGTTTGATGGGGACAGTGTAGAGGGAGCTTTACTCTTTATCTAACCCCGTGCTGTACCTGTCCTGGGAGTGTTTGATGGGGACAGTGTAGAGGGAGCTTTACTCTGTATCTAACACCGTGCTGTACCTGTCTTGGGATTGTTTGATGGGGACAGTGTAGAGGGAGCTTTACTCTTTATCTAACCCCGTGCTGTACCTGTCCTGGGAGTGTTTGATGGGGACGGTGAGGAGGGATCTTTACACTGTATGTAATCCTGTCCTGTACCTGTGCTATGAGTGTTTGATGGGGACAGTGTAGAGGCAGCTTTACTCTGTATCTTACCCCATGCTGTACCTGTCCTGGGAGTGTTTGAGGGAACAGTGTAGAGGGAAATTTCCTCGGTAAGTAACCCCGTGCTGTACCTGTCCTGGGAGTGTTTGATGGGGATAGTGTAGAGGGAGCTTTACTCTGTATCTAACCCCGTGCTGTACCTGTCCGGGGAGTGTTTGATGGGGACAGTGTAGAGGGAGCTTTACTCTGTATCTAACACCGTGCTGTACCTGTCTTGGGATTGTTTGATGGGGACAGTGTAGAGGGAGCTTTACTCTGTATCTAAAACCGTGCTGTACCTGTCCGGGGAGTATTTGATGGGGCCAGTGTAGAGGGAGATTTCCTCTGTAAGTAACCCCGTGCTGTACCTGTCCAGAGAGTGTGTGTTGAGAGTACTGTATGGGCAGCTTTACACTGTATCTAACCGTGTGCTGTACCTGCACTGGGAGTTTTGAATTTGGAAGGTGTAGAGGGACTTTACTCTCTATATAACCCAGCGCTGTACCGGTCTTGGGAGTGTTTGATGAGGGCGGTGTAGAGTGAGATTTACTCTGTATCAAACACCATGCTGTACCTGTCCAGGGAGAGTTTGATGGTGACAATGTAGAGGGAAATTTTCTCTGTATCTAACCCCGTGCTGTACCTGTCCTGGGAGTGTTTGATGGGGATAGTGTAGAGGGAGCTTTACTCTGTATCTAACCCCGTGCTGTACCTGTCCTGGGAGTGTTTGATGGAGACAGTGTAGAGGGAGACTTACTCTGTATCTAACCCCGTGCTGTATCTGTCCTGGGAGTGTTTGATGGGGACAGTGTAGAGGGAGCTTTACACTGTATGTAACCCCGTGCTGTACCTGTCCGGGGAGTGTTTGATGGGGACGGTGTAGAGGGAGATTTACTCTGTATCTAACCCCGTGCTGTACCTGTCCTGGGAGTGTTTGATGGGGACAGTGTAGAGGGAGCTTTACTCTGTATCTAACCCCGTGCTGTACCTGTACTGAGAGTGTGTGTTGAGAGTTGTGTAGGGGTAGCTTTACACTATATCTAACCTTGTGCTGTACCTGCACTGGGATTTTTGAATTTGGAAGGTGTAGAGGGACTTTACTCTCTATATAACCGAGCGCTGTACCTTTCTTGGGAGTTTTTGATGGGGACAGTGTAGAGGGAGCATTAGTCTATATCTAACCCCGTGCTGTACCTGTCCTGGGAGTGTTTGATGGGGACAGTGTAGAGGGAGATTTACCCTTTATCTAACCCCGTGCTGTACCTGTTCTGGGAGTGTTTGATGGGGACAGTGTAGAGGGAGCTTTACTCTGTATCTAACCCCATGCTGTACCTGTCCATGGAGTGTTTGATGGGGACAGTGTAGAGGGAGATTTACCCTGTATCTAACCCCGTGCTGTACCTGTGCTGGGAGTGTTTGATGGGGACAGTGTAGAGGGAGCTTCACTCTGTATCTAACCCCGTGCTGTACCAGTCCTGGGAGTGTTTGATGGGGACGGTGTAGAGGGAGCTTTACTCTGTATCTAACCCCGTGCTGTACCTGTCCTGGGAGTGTTTGATGGGGACAGTGTAGAGGGAACTTTACTCTGTAACTTACCCCGTGCTGTACCTGTCCGGGAGTGTGAGTTGAGAGTGGTGTAGCGGTAGCTTTACACTGTATCTAACCGTGTGCTGTACCTGCCCTGGGAGTTTTCAATTTGGAAGGTGTAGAGGGGCTTTATTCTCTATACAACCCGGCATTGTACTTGTCCTGGCATTGTTTGATGGGGACAGTGTAGAGGGAGTTTTACTCTGTATATAACCCCGTGCTGTACCTGTCCTGGGAGTGTTTGATGGGGACAGTGTAGAGGGAGCTTTACTCTGTATCTAACCCCTTTTCAATACCTATCCTGGGAGTGTTTGATGGGGACAGTGTAGAGGGAGCTTTACTCTGTATCTAACCCCGTGCTGTACCTGTCCTGGGAGTGTTTGATGGAGACTGTTAAATGGAGCTTTACTCTGTATCTAAACCCATGCTGTACCTATCCTGGGAGTGTTTGATGGGGACAGTGTAGAGGGAGCTTTACTCTGTATCTAACCCCGTGCTGTACCTGTCCTGGGAGTATTTGATGGGGACAGTGTAGAGGGAGCTTTACTCTGTAACTAACCCCGTGCTGTATCTGTCCGGGGAGTGTTTGATGGGGACAGTGTAGAGGGAGCCTTACACTGTATCAAACACCATGCTGTACATGTCCTGGGAGCGTTTGATGGGCACGGTGTAGAGGGAGCTTTACTCTGTATGTAACCCCATGATGTACCTGTCTTGGGAGTGTTTGACGGGTACAGTGTAGAGCCTTATTTACTATGTATGTAAACCTGTGCTGTACCTGTCCTGGGAATGTGTGTTGAGAGTAGTGTAGGGGGAGCTTTACATTATATCTAACCGTGTGCTGTACCTGCACTGGGAGTTTTGATTTGGAAGGTGTAGAGGGACTTTACTCTCTATATAACCCAGCGCTGTACCGGTCTTGGGATTGTTTGATGGAGACGGTGTAGAGGGAGCTTTACTCTGTATCTAACCCCGTGCTGTACCTGTCCATGGAGTGTTTGATGGAGATAGTGTAGAGGGAGCTTTACTCTGTATCTAACCCCGTGCAGTACCTGTCCTGGGAGTTTTTGATGGGAGAGTGTAGAGGGAGCTTTACTCTGTATCTAACCCCGTGCTGTACCTGTCCTGGGAGTGTTTGATGGGGACGGTGTAGATTGAGCTTTGCTCTGTATCTAACCCCATGCTGTAACTGTTCTGGGAGTATTTGATGGGGCCAGTGTAGAGGGAGATTTACTCTGTATCTAACCCCGTGCTGTACCTGTCCTGGGAGTGTTTGATGGGGACAGTGTAGAGGGAGATTTACTCTGTATCTAACCCTGTGCTGTACCTGTCCTGGGAATGTTTGATGGGGACAGTGTAGAGGGAGCTTTACTCTGTATCTAACCCCGTGCTGTACCTGTCCTGGGAATGTTTGATGGGGACGGTGTAGAGGGAGCTTTACTCTGTATCTAACCCCATGCTGTACCTGTCCTGGGAGTGTTTGATGGGTGCAATGTAGAGGGAGATTTACTCTGTATGTCACCCCGTGCTGTACCTGTCCTGGGATTTTGTGTTGAGAGTAGTGTAGGGGGAGCTTTACACTATATCTTACCGTGTGCTGTACCTGCACTGGGAGTTTTGAATTTGGAAGGTGTAGAGGGTCTTTACTCTCTATATAACCCGGTGCTGTTCCTGTCCTGGGACTGTTTGATGGGGACAGTGTAGAGGGAGATTTCCTCTGTATGTAACACCGTGCTGTACCTGTCCTGGGAGTGTTTGATGGGGACAGTGTAGAGGGAGCTTTGATCTGTATCTAACCCCGTGCTGTACCTGTCCTGGGAGTGTTTGATGGGGAGAGTGTAGAGGGAGATTTACTCTGTATGTTACCCCATGCTGTACCTGTCCAGAGAGTGTGTGTTGAGAGTTGTGTAGGGGGAGCTATACACTATATCTAACCGTGTGCTGTACCTGCACTGGGAGTTTTGAATTTGGAAGGTCGAAAGGGACTTTACTCTCTATATAACCCAGCGCTGTACCGGTCTTGGGATTGTTTGATGGGGACGATGTAGAGGGAGATTTCCTCTCTATCAAAGACCATGCCGTAACAATCCTGGGAGTGTTTGATGGGGACTGCCTAGAGGGTGCTTTACTCTGTAACTAAACCCTTGCTCTACCTGGCCTGGGAGTGTTTCATGGGTACTGTGTAGAGGGAGATTTCCTCTGTATCACCCCGTGCTGTACCTGCCCTGGGAGTGTTTGATGGGGACAGTGTAGAGAGAGATTTACTCTGTATCTAACCCCGTGCTGAACCTATCCTGGGAGTGTTTGATGGGGACAGTGTAGAGGGAGCTTTACTCTGTATCTAACCCCGTGCTGTACCTGTCCTGGGAGTGTTTGATGGGTACTGTGTAGAGGGAGATTTCCTCTGTATCACCCCGTGCTGTACCTATCCTGGGAGTGTTTGATGGGGACAGTGTTGAGCGAGATTTCCTCTGTATCTAACCCCGTGCTGTACCTGTCCTGGGAGTGTTTGATGGGGACAGTGTTGAGCGAGATTTCCTCTGTATCTAACCCCGTGCTGTACCTGTCCTGGGAGTGTGTGTTGAGAGTAGTGAAGGGAGAGATTTACAGTATAACTAACCGTGTGCTGTTCCTCACCTGGGAGTTTTGAATTTGAAAGGTGTAGAGTGTCTTTACTCTCTATATAACCCGGTGCTCTACCTGTCCTGGGAGTGTTTGATGGGGACAGTGTAGAGCGAGATTTACTCTTATCTAACCCCGTGCTGTACCTGTCCTGGGAGTGTTTGATGGGGACAGCGTAGAGGGAGATTTACTCTGTATGTTACCCCATGCTGTACCTGTCCAGAGAGTGTGTGTTGAGAGTTGTGTAGGGGCAGCTTTACACTATATCTAAACACGTGCTCTACCTGTCCTGGGAGTGTTTGATGGGGAAGGTGTAGAGGGAGATTTACTCTGTATCTAACCCCGTGCTGTACCTGTCCTGGGAGTGTTTGATGGGGACAGTGTAGAGGGAGGTTTACTCTGGATCAAACCCTGTGCTGTACCTGTCCTGGGAGTGTTTGATGGGGACAGTGTAGAGGGAGCTTTACTCTGTATCTAACCCACTGCTGTACCTGTCCTGGGAGTGTTTGATGGGGACAGTGTAGAGGGAGATTTACTCTGTATCTAACCCCGTGCTGTACCTGTCCTGGGAGTGTTTGATGGGGACAGTGTAGACGGAGCTTTACTCTGTATCTAACCTCGTGCTGTACCTGTCCAGGGAGTGTTTGATGGGGACAGTGTAGAGGGAGCTTTGCTCTGTATCTTGCCCCTGCTGTACCTGTCCTGGGAGTATTTGATGGGGCCAGTGTAGAGGGAGATTTCCTCTGTAAGTAACCCCGTGCTGTACCTGTCCAGAGAGTGTGTGTTGAGAGTACTGTATGGGCAGCTTTACACTGTATCTAACCGTGTGCTGTACCTGCACTGGGAGTTTTGAATTTGGAAGGTGTAGAGGGACTTTACTCTCTATATAACCCAGCGCTGTACCGGTCTTGGGATGGTTTGATGGAGACGGTGTAGAGGGAGATTTACTCTGGATCAAACCCTGTGCTGTACCTGTCCTGGGAGTGTTTGATGGGGACAGTGTAGAGGGAGCTTTACTCTGTATCTAACCCACTGCTGTACCTGTCCTGGGAGTGTTTGATGGGGACAGTGTAGAGGGATATTTACTCTGTATCTAAACCCGTGCTGTACCTGTCCTGGGAGTGTTTGATGGGGACAGTGTAGAGGAAGCTTTACTCTGTATCTAACACCGTGCTGTACCTGTCCAGGGACTGTTTTATCGGTACAGTGTAAAAGGAGCTTTTCTCTGTATCTAACCCTGTGCTGTACCTGTCCTGGGAGTGTTTGATGGGGACAGTGTAGACGGAGCTTTACTCTGTATCTAACCCCGTGCTGTACCTGTCCTGGGAGTGTTTGATGGGGACAGTGTAGAGGGAGATTTACTCTGTATCTAACCCCGTGCTGTACCTGTCCTGGGAGTGTTTGATGGGGACAGTGTAGAGGGAGATTTACTCTGTATCTAACCCCGTGCTGTACCTGTCCTGGGAGTGTTTGATGGGGAAAGTGTAGAGGGAGATTTACTCTGTATCTAAGCCCGTGCTGTACCTGTCCTGGGAGTGTTTGATGGGGACAGTGTAGAGGGAGCTTTACTCTGTATCTAACCCCGTGCTGTACCTGTCCTGGGAGTGTTTGATTGGGACAGTGTAGAGGGAGCTTTACTCTGTATCAAACACCATGCTGTAACTGTTCTGGGAGTGTTTGATGGGTCAGTGCAGAGGCAGCTTTTCTCTGTATCTAACACAGTACTGTACCTGTCCTTGGATTGTTTGATGGGGACTGCCCAGAGAGAGATTTACACTGTATCTAACCCCATGCTGTAACTGTCCAGTGAGTGTTTGATGGGTACAGTGTAGAGGGAGCTTTAGTCTGTATCTAACCATGTGCTGTATCTGCCCTGTGAGTGTTTGCTGGGGACATTGTAGAGGATGCTTTACTCTGTATCTAAACCCGTGCTGTACCTATCCTGGGAATGTTTGATGGGGACGGTGTAGAGGATGCTTTACTCTGTATCTAAACCCGTGCTGTACCTATCCTGGGAATGTTTGATGGGGACAGTGTAGAGGGAGCTTTACTCTGTATCTAACCCCATACTGTACCTGTCCTGGGAGTGTTTGATGGGGTCAGTGTAGAGGGAGCTTTACTCTGTATCTAACTCCGTGCTGTACCTGTACTGGGAGTGTTTGATGGGGACAGTGTAGACGGAGCTTTACTCTGTATCTAACCCTGTGCTGTACCTGTCCGGGGAGTGTTTGATGGGGACAGTGTAGAGGGAGCGTTACACTGTATCTAACCCCGTGCTGTACCTGTCCTGGGAGTGTTTGATGGGGACGGTGTAGATAGAGCTTTACTCTCTATATAATCCGGTGCTGAACTTGTCCTGGACTGTTTGATGGGTCAGTGTAGAGGGAGCTTTACTCTGTGACTAACCCCGTGCTGTACCTGTCCTGGGATTGTTTGATCTGGACGGTGTAGAGGGAGCTTTACTCTATATCTAACCCCGTGCTGTACCTGTCCTGGGAGTGTTTGATGGGGACAGTGTAGAGGGAGCTTTACTCTGTATCTTACCCCTGCTGTACCTGTCCTGGGAGTATTTGATGGGGCCAGTGGAGAGGGAGATTTCCTCTGTAAGTAACCCCGTGCTGTACCTGTCCAGAAAATGTGTGTTGAGAGTAGTGTAGGAGGAGCTTTACACTATATCTAACCGTGTGCTGTAGTTGCACTGCGAGTTTTGAATTTGGAAGGTGCAGAGGGACTTTACTCTCTATATAACCCAGTCTTGGGATTGTTTGATGGGGACAATGTAGAGGGAGATTTAGTCTCTATCAAACACCAGGCCGTAACTATCCTGGGAGTGTTTGATGGGGACTGCCTAGAGGGTGCTTTACGCTGTAACTAACAACGTGCTGTACCTGTCCTGGGAGTGTTTGATGGGGACAGTGTAGAGGGAGATTTACTCTGTATCTAACCCCGTGCTGTACCTGTCCTGGGAGTGTTTGATGGGGACAGTGCAGAGGGAGATTTACTCTGTATCTAACCCCGTGCTGTACCTGTCCTGGGAGTGTTTGATGGGGACAGTGTAGAGGGAGCCTTACTCTGTATCTAACCCCGTGCTGTACCTGTCCTGGGAGTGTTTGATGGGGACAGTGTAGAGGGAGCTTTACTCTGTAACTAACCCCGTGCTGTATCTGTCCTGGGAGTGTTTGATGGGGACAGTGTAGAGGGAGATTTACTCTGTATCTAACCCCGTGCTGTATCTGTCCTGGGAGTGTTTGATGGGGACAGTGTAGAGGGAGATTTCCTCTGTATCTAACCCCGTGCTGTACCTGTCCTGAAAGTGGGTGTTGAGAGTAGTGAAGGGGGAGATTTACAGTATATCTAACCGTGTGCTGTTCCTTACCAGGGAGTTTTGAATTTGAAAGGTGTGGAGGGTCTTTACTCTCTATATAACCCCGTGTTGTATCTGTCCTGGGAGTGTTTGATGGGGACAGTGTAGAGGGAGATTTACTCTGTATCTAACCCCGTGTTGTATCTGTCCTGGGAGTGTTTGATGGGGACAGTGTAGACGGAGATTTACTCTGTATCTAACCCCGTGCTGTACCTGTCCTGGGAGTGTTTGATGGGTCAGTGCAGAGCGAGCTTTACTCTGTGACTAACCCCGTGCTGTATCTGTCCTGGGATTGTTTTATCTGGACGGTGTAGAGGGAGCTTTACTCTGTATCTAACCCCATGCTGAACCTATCCGGGGAGTGTTTGATGGGGACAGTGTAGAGGGAGCTTTACTCTGTATCTAACACCGTGCTGTACCTGTCCTGGGAGTGTTTGATGGGGACGGTGTAGAGGGAGCTTTACTCTGTATCTAACCCCGTGCTGTACCTGTCCTGGGAGTGTTTGATCTGGACGGTGCAGAGGGAGCTTTACTCTGTATCTAACCCCGTGCTGAACCTATCCTGGGAGTGTTTGATGGGGACAGTGTAGAGGGAGCTTTACTCTGTACCTAACCCCGTGCTGTACCTGTCCTGGGAATGTTTGATGGGGACGGTGTAGAGGGAGCTTTACTCTGTATCTAACACCGTGCTGTACCTGTCCTGGGAGTGTTTGATGGGGACAGCGTAGAGGGAGATTTACTCTGTATGTTACCCCATGCTGTACCTGTCCTGGGAGTGTTTGATGGGGACAGCGTAGAGGGAGATTTACTCTGTATGTTACCCCATGCTGTACCTGTCCAGAGAGTGTGTGTTGAGAGTTGTGTAGGGGCAGCTTTACACTATATCTAAACACGTGCTCTACCTGTCCGGGGAGTGTTTGATGGGGACAGTGTAGAGGGAGATTTACTCTGTATCTAACCCCGTGCTGTACCTGTCCTGGGAGTGTTTGATGGGGACAGTGTAGAGGGAGCTTTACTCTGTATCTTACCCCTGCTGTACCTGTCCTGGGAGTGATTGATGGGGCCAGTGTCGAGGGAGATTTCCTCTGTAAGTAACCCCGTGCTGTACCTGTCCAGAGAGTGTGTGTTGAGAGTACTGTATGGGCAGCTTTACACTGTATCTAACCGTGTGCTGTACCTGCACTGGGAGTTTTGAATTTGGAAGGTGTAGAGGGAGCTTTACTCTGTATCTAACCCCGTGCTGTACCTGTCCTGGGAGTGTTTGATGGGGACGGTGTAGAGGGAGATTTACTCTGTATCTAACCCCGTGCTGTACCTGTCCTGGGAGTGTTTGATGGGGACGGTGTAGAGGGAGCTTTACTCTGCATCTAACCAGGTGCTGTATCGCCCTGGGAGTGTTTGATGGGGACAGTGTAGAGGGAGATTTACTCTGTATCTAACCCCATGCTGCACCTGCCCTGGGAGTGTTTGATGGGGACAGTGTAGAGGGAGCTTTACTCTGTATCTAAGCCCGTGCTGTACCTGTCCTGGGAGTGTTTGATGGGGACAGTGTAGAGGGAGCTTTACTCTGTATCTAAGCCCGTGCTGTACCTGTCCTGGGAGTGTTTGATGGGGACAGTGTAGAGGGAGCTTTACTCTGTATCTAACCCCGTGCCGTACCTGTCCTGGGAGTGTTTGATTGGGACAGTGTAGAGGGAGCTTTACTCTGTATCAAACACCATGCTGTAACTGTTCTGGGAGTGTTTGATGGGTCAGTGTAGAGGGAGCTTTTCTCTGTATCTAACACGGTACTGTACCTGTCCTTGGATTGTTTGATGGGGACAGCCCAGAGAGAGATTTACTCTGTATCTAACCCCATGCTGTAACTGTCCAGTGAGTGTTTGATGGGTACAGTGTAGAGGGAGCTTTAGTCTGTATCTAACCATGTGCTGTATCTGCCCTGTGAGTGTTTGCTGGGGACATTGTAGAGGATGCTTTACTCTGTATCTAAACCCGTGCTGTACCTATCCTGGGGGTGTTTGATGGGGACAGTGTAGAGGGAGCTTTACTCTGTATCTAACCCCATGCTGTACCTGTCCTGGGACTGTTTGATGGGGTCAGTGTAGAGGGAGCTTTACTCTGTATCTAACCCCGTGCTGTACCTGTCCAGTGAGTGTTTGATGGGTACAGTGTAGAGGGAGCTTTAGTCTGTATCTAACCATGTGCTGTATCTGCCCTGTGAGTGTTTGCTGGGGACATTGTAGAGGATGCTTTACTCTGTATCTAAACCCGTGCTGTACCTGTCCTGGGAATGTTTGATGGGGATGGTGTAGAGGGAGATTTAATCTGTATCTAACCCCGTGCTGTACCTGTCCTGGGAGTGTTTGATGGGGACGGTGTAAATGGAGCTTTACTCTGTATGTAACCCCATACTGTACCTGTCCTGGGATGGGTGTTGAGAGTAGTCTAGGGTGAGCTATACACAATAACTAACCGTGTGCTGTACCTGCACTGGGAGTTTTGAAGTTGGAAGGTGTAGTGGGTCTTTACTCACTATATAACCAGGTGCTGTTACAATCCTGGGAGTGTTTGATGGGGACAGTGTAGAGGGATCTTTAGTCTGTATCTAACCCCATGCTGTACCTGTCCTGGGAGTGTTTGATGGGGACAGTGTAGAGGGAGATTTACTCTGTATCTAACCCCGTGCTGTACCTGTCCTGGGAGTGTTTGATGGGGACAGTGTAGAGGGAGCTTTACTCTGTATCTAACCCCGTGCTGTACCAGTCCAGGGAGTGTTTAATGGGGACGGTGTAGAGGAAGATTTTCCCTGTATCTTAGCCCGTGCTGTACCTGTCCTGGGAGTGTTTGATGGGGTCAGTGTAGTGGGAGCTTTACTCTGTATCTAACCCCGTGCTGTCCCTGTCCTGGGAGTGTTTGATTGGGACAGTGTAGATGGAATTTACTCTGTATTAAGACCCTGTGCTCTACCTGTCCTGGGAGAGTTTGATGGGGACAGTGTCGAGGGAGCTTTACTCTGTATGTAAACCCATGCTGTACCTGTCCTGGGAGTGTTTGATGGGGACGGTGTAGAGGGATCTTTACTCTGTATCTAACCCCGTGCTGTACCTGTCCTTGGAGTCTTTGATGTGGACGGTGTAGAGGGAGCTTTACTCTGTATCTAACCCTGTGCTGTACCTGTCATTGGAGTGTTAGATTGGGACAGTGTAGATTGAATTTACTCTGTATCAAGGCCCCGTGCTGAACCTGTCCTGGGAGTGTTTGATGGGGGCGGTGTAAATGGTGCTTTACTCTGTATGTAACCCCATACTTTACCTGTCCTGGGAGTGTGTGTTGAGAGTAGTCTAGGGTGAGCTTTACACAATATCTAACCCTGTGCTGTACCTGCACTGGGAGTTTTGAATTTGGAAGGTGAAGTTGGTCTTTACTCACTATATAACCCATGCTGTAACTATCGTGGGAGTGTTTGATGGGGACAGTGTAGAGGAAAGCTTTACTCTGTATCTTACCCCGTGCTGTACCTGTCCTGGGAGTGTTTGATGGGGACAGTGTAGATGGAGATTTACTCTGTATCTAACCCCGTGCTGTACCTGTCCTGGGAGTGTTGAATGGGGACAGCGTAGAGGAAGCTTTACTCTGTATCTAACCCCGTGCTGTACCTGTCCTGGGAGTGTTTGATGGGGACAGTGTAGAGGGAACTTTACTCTGTATCTAACCCCGTGCTGTACCTGTCCTGGGAGTGTTTGATGGGGACAGTGTAGAGGGAGATTTACTCTGTATCTAACACCTTGCATATCTGTACAGGAGGTGTTTCATGGGCACGGTGTAGAGGGAGCTTTACTCTGTATCTAACCCCGTGCTGTACCTGTCCTGCGTGTGTTTGATGGGGACGGTGTAGAGGGAGCTTTACTCTGTATCTAACCCCGTGTTGTACCTGTCCTGGGAGTGTTTGATGGGGACAGTGTAAAGGGAGCTTTACTCTGTATCTAACCCCGTGCTGTACCTGTCCTGGGAGTGTTTGATGGGGACAGTGTAGAGGGAGATTTACTCAGTATCTAACCCCGTGCTGTACCTGTCCTGGGAGTGTTTGATGGTGACAGTGTAGAGGGAGCTTTACTCTGTATCTAACCAGGTGCTGTATCTGCCCTGGGAGTGTTTGATGGGGACAATGTAGAGGGAGCTTTAAATGTATCTAAACATGTGCTGTATCTGCCCTGGGAGTGTTTGATGGGGACAGTGTAGAGGGAGCTTTACTCTGTATCTAACCCCATGCTGTACCTGTCCAGGGAGTGTTTGATGGGGACAGCATAGAGGGAGATTTACTCTGTATCTAACCCCGCGCTGTATCTGTCCTGGGAGTGTTTGATGGGGACAGCATAGAGGGAGATTTACTCTGTATCTAACCCCGTGCTGTATCTGTCCTGGGAGTGTTTGATGGGGACGGTGTAGAGGGAGCATTACGCTGTATCTAACCCCATGCTGTACCTGTCCTGGGAGTGTTTGATGGGGACAGTGTAGAGGGAGCTTTACTCTGTATCTAACCTCGTGCTGAACCTGTCCTGGGAGTGTTTGATGGGGACAGTGTAGAGGGAGCTTTACTCTGTATCTAACCCCGTGCTGTACCTGTCCTGGGAGTGTTTGATGGGGAAAGCGTAGAGGGAGCTTAACTCTGTATCTATCCCCGCGCTGTACCTGTCCTGGGAGTGTTTGATGGGGACAGTGTAGAGGGAGATTTACTCTGTATCTAACGCCGTGCTGTACCTGTCCTGGGAGTGTTTGATGGGGACAGTGTAGAGGGATATTTACTCTGTATCTAACCCCGTGCTGTCCCTGTCCTGGGAGTGTTTGATGGGGACAGTGTAGATGGAATTTACTCTGTGTCAAGACCCTGTGCTGTACATGTCCTGGGAGTCTGTGGTGAGAGTAGTGTAGAGGGAGATTTACACAATATCTAACCCCATGCTGTTTCTGTCCTGGGAGTGTTTGATGGGGACGGTGTAGAGGGAGCTTAACTCTCTATCTATCCCCGCGCTGTACCTGTCCTGGGAGTGTTTGATGGGGACGGTGTAGAGGGAGCTTTACTCTCGATGTATCCCAGCGCAGTAAAGGCCCTGGGAGTGTTTGATGTAGGCAGTGTAGAGGGAGATATACTCTGTATCAAACACCATGCTGTAACTTTCCAGGGAATGTTTGATCTCGACTGCCTAGAGGTATCTTTACTCTGTATCTAGCCCCTTGATGTACCAGTCCTGGGAGTGATTGATGGGGAAGGTGTAGAGGGAGCTTTACGCTGTATCTAACCCCGTGCTGTACCTGTCCTGGGAGTGTTTGATGGGGACAGTGTAGAGGGAGCTTTACTCTGTATCTAACCCCGTGCTGTACCTGTCCTGGGAGTGCTTGATGGGGAGACTGTTAAGGGAGATTTACTCTGTATCTAACCCCGTGCTGTCCCTGTCCTGGGAGTGTTTGATGGGGACAGTGTAGAGGGAGCTTTACTCTGTATCTAAGCCCGTGCTGTCCCTGTCATGGGAGTGTTTGATGGGGACAGTGTAGAGGGAGATTTACTCTGTATTAAGACCCTGTGCTGTACCTGTCCTGGGAATGTTTGATGGGGACAGTGTAGATGGAATTTACTCTGTATTAAGACCCTGTGCTGTACCTGTCCAGGGAATGTTTGATGGGGAAGGTGTAGAGGGAGATTTACGCTGTATCTAACCCCGTGCTGTACCTGTCCTGGGAGTGTTTGATTGGGACAGTGTAGAGGGAGATTTACTCTGTATGTAACCCCGAGCTGTACCTGTCCTGGGAGTGTTTGATGGGGACAGTGCAGAGGGAGATTTACTCTGGATCTAACCCTGTGCTGTATCTGTCCTGGGAGTCTTTGATGTGGAAGGTGCAGAGGGATTTTACTCTCTATATAACCCAGCGCTGTACCGGTCTTGGGATTGTTTGATGGGGACGATGTAGAGGGAGCTTTAATCTGTATCTAACCCCCTGCAGTTCCTGCCCTGGGAGTGTTTGATGGGGACAATGTAGAGGGAGCTTTACTCTTTATCTAACCCCGTGCTGTACCTCTCCTGGGAGTGTTTGATGGGGACTGTGTAGAGGGAGCTTTACTCTGTATCTAACCAGATGCTGTATCTGCCCTGGGAGTGTTTGATGGGGACAGTGTAGAGGGAGCTTTAAATGTATCTAAACATGTGCTGTATCTGCCCTGGGAGTGTTTGATGGGGACATTGTAGAGGGAGCTTTACTCTGTATCTAACCCCATGCTGTACCTGTCCAGGGAGTGTTTGATGGGGACAGCATAGAGGGAGTTTTACTCTGTATCTAACCCCGTGCTGTACCTGTCCAGGATTGTTTCATGGTTACAGAGTAAAAGGAACTTTACTCTGTATCTATCCATGTGCTTTATCTGCCCTTGGAGTGTTTGATGGGGAAAGCGTAGAGGGAGCATATCTCTGTATCTAACCCCGCGCTGTATCTGTCCTGGGAGTGTTTGATGGGGACGGTGTAGAGGGAGCTTTACTCTGTATCTATCCCCGCGCTGTACCTGCCCTGGGAGTGTTTGATGAGGACAGTGTAGAGGGAACTTTACTCTGTATCTAACCCCGTGCTGTACCTGTCCAGGGAGTGTTTGATGGGGACAGTGTAGAGGGAGATTTACTCTGTATCTAACCATGTGCTATAACTGCCCTGGGAGTGTTTGATGGGGACAGTGTAGAGGGAGCTTTACTCTGTATCTAACCCCGTGTTGTACCTTTCCTGGGAGTGTTTGATGGGGACGGTGAAGAGGGAGCTTTACTCTGTATCTAACCCCGTGCTGTACCTGTCCTGGGAGTTTTTGATGGGGACAGTGTAGAGGGATATTTACTCTGTATCTAACCCCGTGCTGTCCCTGTCCTGGGAGTGTTTGATGGGAACAGTGTAGATGGAATTTACTCTGTGTCAAGACCCCGTGCTGTACATGTCCTGGGAGTCTGTGGTGAGAGTAGTGTAGAGGGAGATTTACACAATATCTAACCGTGTGCTGTACCTGCCCTGGGAGTTTTGAAATTGGAATGTGTAGAGGGTCTTTAGTCTCTTTATAACCCGGTGCCGTACCTGTCCTGGGAGTGTTTGATGGCGACAGGGTAGAGGGAGCTTTACTCTGTATCTAACCCCGTGCTGTACCTGTCCTGGGAGTGTTTGATGGCGACAGGGTAGAGGGAGCTTTACTCTGTATCAAACACCATGCTGTAACTATCCAGGGAATGTTTGATCTGGACTGCCTAGAGGGATCTTTACTCTGTATCTAGCCCCTTGCTGTACCTGTCCTGGGAGTGTTTGATGGGGACAGTGTAGAGGGAGATTTACTCTGTATCTAACCCCGTGCTGTACCTGTCCTGGGAGTGTTTGATGGGGACAGTGTAGAGGGAGATTTACTCTGTATCTAACCCCGTGCTGTACCTGTCCTGGGAGTGTTTGATTGGGAAAGTGCAGAGGGAGATTTACTCTGTATTAAGACCCTGGGCTGTACCTGTCCTGGGAGTGTTTGATGGGGACAGTGCAGAGGGAGATTTACTCTGTATCTAACCCTGTGCTGTACCTGTCCTGGGAGTGTTTGATGGGGATGGTGTAGAGGGAGCTTTACTCTGTATCTAACCCCGTGCTGTACCTGTCCTGGGAGTGTTTGATGGGGACTGTGTAGAGGGAGCTTTACTCTGTATCTAACCAGGTGCTGTATCTGCCCTGGGAGTGTTTGATGGGGACAATGTAGAGGGAGATCAAAATGCATCTAAACATGTGCTGTATCTGCCCTGGGAGTGTTTGATGGGGACAGTGTAGAGGGAGCTTTACTCTGTATCTAACCCCATGCTGTACCTGTCCAGGGAGTGTTTGATGGGGACAGCATAGAGGGAGATTTACTCTGTATCTAACCCCGTGCTGTATCTGTCCTGGGAGTGTTTGATGGGGACGGTGTAGAGGGAGCTTTACTCTGTATCTAACCCCGTGCTGTACCTGTCCTGGGAGTGTTTGATGGGGACAGTGTAGAGGGAGCTTTACTCTGTATCTAACCCCGTGCTGTACCTGTCCTGGGAGTGTTTGATGGGGACAATGTAGAGGGAGCTTTACTCTGTATCTAACCCCGTGCTGTACCTGTCCTGGGAGTGTTTGATGGGGAAAGCGTAGAGGGAGCTTTACTCTGTATCTATCCCCGCGCTGTACCTGTCCTGGGAGTGTTTGATGGGGACGGTGTAGAGGGAGCTTTACTCTGTATCTAACCCCGTGCTGTACCTGTCCTGGGAGTGTTTGATGGGGACAGTGTAGATGGAGATTTACTCTGTATCTAACGCCGTGCTGTACCTGTCCTGGGAGTGTTTGATGGGGACAGTGTAGAGGGATATTTACTCTGTATCTAACCCCGTGCTGTCCTTGTCCTGGGAGTGTTTGATGGGAACAGTGTAGATGGAATTTACTCTGTGTCAAGACCCTGTGCTGTACATGTCCTGGGAGTCTGTGGTGAGAGTAGTGTAGAGGGAGATTTACACAATATCTAACCCTGTGCTGTAACTGTCCTGGGAGCGTTTGATGGGGAAAGCGTAGACGGAGCTTAACTCTGTATCTATCCCCGCGCTGTACCTGTCCTGGGAGTGTTTGATGGGGACGGTGTAGAGGGAGCTTTACTCTGTATCTAACCCCGTGCTGTACCTGTCCTGGGAGTGTTTGATGGGGACAGTGTAGAGGGAGATTTACTCTGTATCTAACGCCGTGCTGTACCTGTCCTGGGAGTGTTTGATGGGGATTGTGTAGAGGGAGCTTTACTCTCGATGTATCCCAGTGCAGTAAAGGCCCTGGGAGTGTTTGATGTAGGCAGTGTAGAGGGAGATTTACTCTGTATCAAACACCATGCTGTAACTTTCCAGGGACTGTTTGATCTCGACTGCCTACAGGGATCTTTACTCTGTATCTAGCCCCTTGCTGTACCAGTCCTGGGAGTGATTGATGGGGAAGGTGTAGAGGGAGCTTTACGCTGTATCTAACCCCGTGCTGTACCTGTCCTGGGAGTGTTTGATGGGGACGGTGTAGAGGGAGATTTACTCTGTATCTAACCCCGTGCTGTACCTGTCCTGGGAGTGCTTGATGGGGACAGCATAGAGGGAGCTTTACTCTGTATCTAACCCCGTGCTGTACCTGTCCTGGGAGTGTTTGATGGGGACACTGTTAAGGGAGATTTACTCTGTATCTAACCCCGTGCTGTCCCTGTCCTGGGAGTGTTTGATGGGGACAGTGTAGAGGGAGCTTTACTCTGTATCTAACCCCGTGCTGTACCTGTCCTGGGAGTGTTTGATGGGGAAAGCGTAGAGGGAGCTTAACTCTGTATCTATCCCCGCGCTGTACCTGTCCTGGGAGTGTTTGATGGGGACAGTGTAGAGGGAGATTTACTCTGTATCTAACGCCGTGCTGTACCTGTCCTGGGAGTGTTTGATGGGGACAGTGTAGAGGGATATTTACTCTGTATCTAACCCCGTGCTGTCCCTGTCCTGGGAGTGTTTGATGGGGACAGTGTAGATGGAATTTACTCTGTGTCAAGACCCTGTGCTGTACATGTCCTGGGAGTCTGTGGTGAGAGTAGTGTAGAGGGAGATTTACACAATATCTAACCCCATGCTGTTTCTGTCCTGGGAGTGTTTGATGGGGAAAGCGTAGAGGGAGCTTAACTCTCTATCTATCCCCGCGCTGTACCTGTCCTGGGAGTGTTTGATGGGGACGGTGTAGAGGGAGCTTTACTCTCGATGTATCCCAGCGCAGTAAAGGCCCTGGGAGTGTTTGATGTAGGCAGTGTAGAGGGAGATATACTCTGTATCAAACACCATGCTGTAACTTTCCAGGGAATGTTTGATCTCGACTGCCTAGAGGTATCTTTACTCTGTATCTAGCCCCTTGATGTACCAGTCCTGGGAGTGATTGATGGGGAAGGTGTAGAGGGAGCTTTACGCTGTATCTAACCCCGTGCTGTACCTGTCCTGGGAGTGTTTGATGGGGACAGTGTAGAGGGAGCTTTACTCTGTATCTAACCCCGTGCTGTACCTGTCCTGGGAGTGCTTGATGGGGAGACTGTTAAGGGAGATTTACTCTGTATCTAACCCCGTGCTGTCCCTGTCCTGGGAGTGTTTGATGGGGACAGTGTAGAGGGAGCTTTACTCTGTATCTAAGCCCGTGCTGTCCCTGTCATGGGAGTGTTTGATGGGGACAGTGTAGAGGGAGATTTACTCTGTATTAAGACCCTGTGCTGTACCTGTCCTGGGAATGTTTGATGGGGACAGTGTAGTTGGAATTTACTCTGTATTAAGACCCTGTGCTGTACCTGTCCTGGGAATGTTTGATGGGGAAGGTGTAGAGGGAGCTTTACGCTGTATCTAACCCCGTGCTGTACCTGTCCTGGGAGTGTTTGATTGGGACAGTGTAGAGGGAGATTTACTCTGTATGTAACCCCGAGCTGTACCTGTCCTGGGAGTGTTTGATGGGGACAGTGCAGAGGGAGATTTACTCTGGATCTAACCCTGTGCTGTATCTGTCCTGGGAGTCTTTGATGTGGAAGGTGCAGAGGGATTTTACTCTCTATATAACCCAGCGCTGTACCGGTCTTGGGATTGTTTGATGGGGACGATGTAGAGGGAGCTTTAATCTGTATCTAACCCCCTGCAGTTCCTGCCCTGGGAGTGTTTGATGGGGACAATGTAGAGGGAGCTTTACTCTTTATCTAACCCCGTGCTGTACCTCTCCTGGGAGTGTTTGATGGGGACTGTGTAGAGGGAGCTTTACTCTGTATCTAACCAGATGCTGTATCTGCCCTGGGAGTGTTTGATGGGGACAGTGTAGAGGGAGCTTTAAATGTATCTAAACATGTGCTGTATCTGCCCTGGGAGTGTTTGATGGGGACATTGTAGAGGGAGCTTTACTCTGTATCTAACCCCATGCTGTACCTGTCCAGGGAGTGTTTGATGGGGACAGCATAGAGGGAGTTTTACTCTGTATCTAACCCCGTGCTGTACCTGTCCAGGATTGTTTCATGGTTACAGAGTAAAAGGAACTTTACTCTGTATCTATCCATGTGCTTTATCTGCCCTTGGAGTGTTTGATGGGGAAAGCGTAGAGGGAGCATATCTCTGTATCTAACCCCGCGCTGTATCTGTCCTGGGAGTGTTTGATGGGGACGGTGTAGAGGGAGCTTTACTCTGTATCTATCCCCGCGCTGTACCTGCCCTGGGAGTGTTTGATGAGGACAGTGTAGAGGGAACTTTACTCTGTATCTAACCCCGTGCTGTACCTGTCCAGGGAGTGTTTGATGGGGACAGTGTAGAGGGAGATTTACTCTGTATCTAACCATGTGCTATAACTGCCCTGGGAGTGTTTGATGGGGACAGTGTAGAGGGAGCTTTACTCTGTATCTAACCCCGTGCTGTACCTTTCCTGGGAGTGTTTGATGGGGACGGTGAAGAGGGAGCTTTACTCTGTATCTAACCCCGTGCTGTACCTGTCCTGGGAGTTTTTGATGGGGACAGTGTAGAGGGATATTTACTCTGTATCTAACCCCGTGCTGTCCCTGTCCTGGGAGTGTTTGATGGGAACAGTGTAGATGGAATTTACTCTGTGTCAAGACCCCGTGCTGTACATGTCCTGGGAGTCTGTGGTGAGAGTAGTGTAGAGGGAGATTTACACAATATCTAACCGTGTGCTGTACCTGCCCTGGGAGTTTTGAAATTGGAATGTGTAGAGGGTCTTTAGTCTCTTTATAACCCGGTGCCGTACCTGTCCTGGGAGTGTTTGATGGCGACAGGGTAGAGGGAGCTTTACTCTGTATCTAACCCCGTGCTGTACCTGTCCTGGGAGTGTTTGATGGCGACAGGGTAGAGGGAGCTTTACTCTGTATCAAACACCATGCTGTAACTATCCAGGGAATGTTTGATCTGGACTGCCTAGAGGGATCTTTACTCTGTATCTAGCCCCTTGCTGTACCTGTCCTGGGAGTGTTTGATGGGGACAGTGTAGAGGGAGATTTACTCTGTATCTAACCCCGTGCTGTACCTGTCCTGGGAGTGTTTGATGGGGACAGTGTAGAGGGAGATTTACTCTGTATCTAACCCCGTGCTGTACCTGTCCTGGGAGTGTTTGATTGGGAAAGTGCAGAGGGAGATTTACTCTGTATTAAGACCCTGGGCTGTACCTGTCCTGGGAGTGTTTGATGGGGACAGTGCAGAGGGAGATTTACTCTGTATCTAACCCTGTGCTGTACCTGTCCTGGGAGTGTTTGATGGGGATGGTGTAGAGGGAGCTTTACTCTGTATCTAACCCCGTGCTGTACCTGTCCTGGGAGTGTTTGATGGGGACTGTGTAGAGGGAGCTTTACTCTGTATCTAACCAGGTGCTGTATCTGCCCTGGGAGTGTTTGATGGGGACAATGTAGAGGGAGATCAAAATGCATCTAAACATGTGCTGTATCTGCCCTGGGAGTGTTTGATGGGGACAGTGTAGAGGGAGCTTTACTCTGTATCTAACCCCATGCTGTACCTGTCCAGGGAGTGTTTGATGGGGACAGCATAGAGGGAGATTTACTCTGTATCTAACCCCGTGCTGTATCTGTCCTGGGAGTGTTTGATGGGGACGGTGTAGAGGGAGCTTTACTCTGTATCTAACCCCGTGCTGTACCTGTCCTGGGAGTGTTTGATGGGGACAGTGTAGAGGGAGCTTTACTCTGTATCTAACCCCGTGCTGTACCTGTCCTGGGAGTGTTTGATGGGGACAATGTAGAGGGAGCTTTACTCTGTATCTAACCCCGTGCTGTACCTGTCCTGGGAGTGTTTGATGGGGAAAGCGTAGAGGGAGCTTTACTCTGTATCTATCCCCGCGCTGTACCTGTCCTGGGAGTGTTTGATGGGGACGGTGTAGAGGGAGCTTTACTCTGTATCTAACCCCGTGCTGTACCTGTCCTGGGAGTGTTTGATGGGGACAGTGTAGATGGAGATTTACTCTGTATCTAACGCCGTGCTGTACCTGTCCTGGGAGTGTTTGATGGGGACAGTGTAGAGGGATATTTACTCTGTATCTAACCCCGTGCTGTCCTTGTCCTGGGAGTGTTTGATGGGAACAGTGTAGATGGAATTTACTCTGTGTCAAGACCCTGTGCTGTACATGTCCTGGGAGTCTGTGGTGAGAGTAGTGTAGAGGGAGATTTACACAATATCTAACCCTGTGCTGTAACTGTCCTGGGAGCGTTTGATGGGGAAAGCGTAGACGGAGCTTAACTCTGTATCTATCCCCGCGCTGTACCTGTCCTGGGAGTGTTTGATGGGGACGGTGTAGAGGGAGCTTTACTCTGTATCTAACCCCGTGCTGTACCTGTCCTGGGAGTGTTTGATGGGGACAGTGTAGAGGGAGATTTACTCTGTATCTAACGCCGTGCTGTACCTGTCCTGGGAGTGTTTGATGGGGATTGTGTAGAGGGAGCTTTACTCTCGATGTATCCCAGTGCAGTAAAGGCCCTGGGAGTGTTTGATGTAGGCAGTGTAGAGGGAGATTTACTCTGTATCAAACACCATGCTGTAACTTTCCAGGGACTGTTTGATCTCGACTGCCTACAGGGATCTTTACTCTGTATCTAGCCCCTTGCTGTACCAGTCCTGGGAGTGATTGATGGGGAAGGTGTAGAGGGAGCTTTACGCTGTATCTAACCCCGTGCTGTACCTGTCCTGGGAGTGTTTGATGGGGACGGTGTAGAGGGAGATTTACTCTGTATCTAACCCCGTGCTGTACCTGTCCTGGGAGTGTTTGATGGGGACAGCATAGAGGGAGCTTTACTCTGTATCTAACCCCGTGCTGTACCTGTCCTGGGAGTGTTTGATGGGGACACTGTTAAGGGAGATTTACTCTGTATCTAACCCCGTGCTGTCCCTGTCCTGGGAGTGTTTGATGGGGACAGTGTAGAGGGAGCTTTACTCTGTATCTAACCCCGTGCTGTACCAGTTCTGGGAGTGTTTAATGGGGACGGTGTAGAGGGAGATTTTCTCTGTATCTTACCCCGTGCTGTATCTGTCCTGGGAGTGTTTGATGGGGACAGTGTAGAGGGAGCTTTACTCTGTATCTAACCCCGTGCTGTACCTGTCCTGGGAGTGTTTGATGGGGACAGTGTAGAGGGAGCTTTACTCTGTATCTAAGCCCGTGCTGTCCCTGTCATGGGAGTGTTTGATGGGTACAGTGTAGATGGAATTTACTCTGTATGAAGACCCTGTGCTGTACCTGTCCTGGGAATGTTTGATGGGGACAGTGTCGAGGGAGCTTTACTCTGTATCTAACCCCGTGCTGTACCTGTCCTGGGATTGTTTGATGGGGACGGTGTAGAGGGATCTTTACTCACTATATAACCCATGCTGTAACTATCGTGGGAGTGTTTGATGGGGACAGTGTAGAGGGAGCTTTACTCTGTATCTAACCCCGTGCTGTACCTGCCCTGGGAGTGTTTGATGGGGACGGTGTAGAGGGAGATTTACTCTGTATCTAACCCCGTGCTGTACCTGTCCTGGGAGTGTTTGATGGGAACAGTGTAGATGGAATTTACTCTGTGTCAAGACCCCGTGCTGTACATGTCCTCGGAGTCTGTGGTGAGAGTAGTGTAGAGGGAGATTTACACAATATCTAACCGTGTGCTGTACCTGCCCTGGGAGTTTTGAAATTGGAATGTGTAGAGGGTCTTTAGTCTCTTTATAACCCGGTGCCGTACCTGTCCTGGGAGTGTTTGATGGCGACAGGGTAGAGGGAGCTTTACTCTGTATCTAACCCCGTGCTGTACCTGTCCTGGGAGTGTTTGATGGGGACGGTGTAGAGGGAGCTTTACTCTGTATCTAGCCCCTTGCTGTACCTGTCCTGGGAGTGTTTGATGGGGACAGTGTAGAGGGAGCTTTACTCTGTATCTAACCCCGTGCTGTACCTGTCCTGGGAGTGTTTGATGGGGAAAGTGCAGAGGGAGATTTAGTCTGTATTAAGACCCTGGGCTGTACCTGTCCTGGGAGTGTTTGATGGGGACAGTGCAGAGGGAGATTTACTCTGTATCTAACCCTGTGCTGTACCTGTCCTGGGAGTGTTTGATGGGGATGGTGTAGAGGGAGCTTTACTCTGTATCTAACCCCGTGCTGTACCTGTCCTGGGAGTGTTTGATGGGGACTGTGTAGAGGGAGCTTTACTCTGTATCTAACCAGGTGCTGTATCTGCCCTGGGAGTGTTTGATGGGGACAATGTAGAGGGAGATCAAAATGCATCTAAACATGTGCTGTATCTGCCCTGGGAGTGTTTGATGGGGACAGTGTAGAGGGAGCTTTACTCTGTATCTAACCCCATGCTGTACCTGTCCAGGGAGTGTTTGATGGGGACAGCATAGAGGGAGATTTACTCTGTATCTAACCCCGTGCTGTATCTGTCCTGGGAGTGTTTGATGGGGACGGTGTAGAGGGAGCTTTACTCTGTATCTAACCCCGTGCTGTACCTGTCCTGGGAGTGTTTGATGGGGACAGTGTAGAGGGAGCTTTACTCAGTATCTAACCCCGTGCTGTACCTGTCCTGGGAGTGTTTGATGGGGACAATGTAGAGGGAGCTTTACTCTGTATCTAACCCCGTGCTGTACCTGTCCTGGGAGTGTTTGATGGGGAAAGCGTAGAGGGAGCTTTACTCTGTATCTATCCCCGCGCTGTACCTGTCCTGGGAGTGTTTGATGGGGACGGTGTAGAGGGAGCTTTACTCTGTATCTAACCCCGTGCTGTACCTGTCCTGGGAGTGTTTGATGGGGACAGTGTAGATGGAGATGTACTCTGTATCTAACGCCGTGCTGTACCTGTCCTGGGAGTGTTTGATGGGGACAGTGTAGAGGGATATTTACTCTGTATCTAACCCCGTGCTGTCCTTGTCCTGGGAGTGTTTGATGGGAACAGTGTAGATGGAATTTACTCTGTGTCAAGACCCTGTGCTGTACATGTCCTGGGAGTCTGTGGTGAGAGTAGTGTAGAGGGAGATTTACACAATATCTAACCCTGTGCTGTAACTGTCCTGGGAGCGTTTGATGGGGAAAGCGTAGACGGAGCTTAACTCTGTATCTATCCCCGCGCTGTACCTGTCCTGGGAGTGTTTGATGGGGACGGTGTAGAGGGAGCTTTACTCTGTATCTAACCCCGTGCTGTACCTGTCCTGGGAGTGTTTGATGGGGACAGTGTAGAGGGAGATTTACTCTGTATCTAACGCCGTGCTGTACCTGTCCTGGGAGTGTTTGATGGGGATTGTGTAGAGGGAGCTTTACTCTCGATGTATCCCAGTGCAGTAAAGGCCCTGGGAGTGTTTGATGTAGGCAGTGTAGAGGGAGATTTACTCTGTATCAAACACCATGCTGTAAGTTTCCAGGGACTGTTTGATCTCGACTGCCTACAGGGATCTTTACTCTGTATCTAGCCCCTTGCTGTACCAGTCCTGGGAGTGATTGATGGGGAAGGTGTAGAGGGAGCTTTAAGCTGTATCTAACCCCGTGCTGTACCTGTCCTGGGAGTGTTTGATGGGGACAGCATAGAGGGAGCTTTACTCTGTATCTAACCCCGTGCTGTATCTGTCCTGGGAGTGTTTGATGGGGACGGTGTAGAGGGAGCATTACGCTGTATCTAACCCCATGCTGTACCTGTCCTGGGAGTGTTTGATGGGGACAGTGTAGAGGGAGCTTTACTCTGTATCTAACCTCGTGCTGAACCTGTCCTGGGAGTGTTTGATGGGGACAGTGTAGAGGGAGCTTTACTCTGTATCTAACCCCGTGCTGTACCTGTCCTGGGAGTGTTTGATGGGGAAAGCGTAGAGGGAGCTTAACTCTGTATCTATCCCCGCGCTGTACCTGTCCTGGGAGTGTTTGATGGGGACAGTG
>JANJGN010003535.1:0-44088 GCA_026770705.1 Isurus oxyrinchus | reverse complement strand
GTGTAGGTACACCCACAGCGCTGTTAGGGAGGAGTTCAGGATTTTGACCCGTGTGGTGTAGGTACACCCACGGCGCTGTTAGGGAGGGAGTTCCAGGATTTTGTCTGTGTGGTGTAGGTACACCCACGGCGCTGTTAGGGAGGGAGTTCCAGGATTTTGTCCCGTGTGGTGTAGGTACACCCACGGCGCTGTTAGGGAGGGAGTTCCAGGATTTTGTCTGTGTGGTGTAGGTACACCCACGGCGCTGTTAGGGAGGGAGTTCCAGGATTTTGTCCGTGTGGTGTAGGTACACCCACGGCGCTGTTAGGGAGGGAGTTCCAGGATTTTGACCCGTGTGGTGTAGGTACACCCACGGCGCTGTTAGGGAGGGAGTTCCAGGATTTTGTCCGTGTGGTGTAGGTACACCCACAGCGCTGTTAAGGAGGGAGTTCCAGGATTTTGACCCGTGTGGTGTAGGTACACCCACAGCGCTGTTAGGGAGGGAGTTCCAGGATTTTTGTCCCCGTGTGGTGTAGGTACACCCACAGCGCTGTTAGGGAGGGAGTTCCAGGATTTTGTCCATGTGGTGTAGGTACACCCACGGCGCTGTTAGGGAGGGAGTTCCAGGATTTTGTCCGTGTGGTGTAGGTACACCCACGGCGCTGTTAGGGAGGGAGTTCCAGGATTTTGTCCCGTGTGGTGTAGGTACACCCACGGCGCTGTTAGGGAGGGAGTTCCAGGATTTTGTCCCCGTGCGGTGTAGGTACACCCACGGCGCTGTTAGGGAGGGAGTTCCAGGATTTGGACCCAGCAACAGTGAAGGAACGGCCGATATATTCCCAAGTCGGGATGGTGAGGGGCTCGGAGGGGAACTTCCAGGTGGTGGTGTTCCCCATGTGTCTGCTGCCCTTGTCCTTCTAGATGGGAGAGGTGGTGGGTTTGGGCGGTGCTGTCGAAGGAGCCTTGGCGAGTTGCTGCAGTGCATCTTGTAGATGGTACACACACTGCTGCTACTGTGCGTCGGTGGTGGAGGGAGTGAATGTTTGTGGATGGGGGGCTGATCAAGCGGGGCTGCTTTGTCTGGATGGTGTCAAACTTCTTGAGTGTTGTGGGGAGCTGCTCTCATCCAGGCAAGTGGGGACTGTCCCATCACACTCCCTGACTGGTGCCTTGTAGAAGGTGGACAGGCTTTGGGGAGTCAGGAGATGAGTTACTCTCCGCAGGATTCCCAGCCTCTGACCTGCTCTTGTAGCCACAGTATTTATATGGCTGGGTCCAGTTCAGTTTCTGGTCAATGGTGACCCCAGGATGTTGATAGTGGGAGATTCAGTGATGGTAATGGCATTGAATGTCAAGAGGCGATGGTTGGATTCTCTCTTGTTGGAGATGGTCATTGCCTGGCACTTGTGTGGGTGTGAATGTTACTCACCACTTGTCAGCCCAAGCCTGGATATTGTCCAGGTCTTGCTGCATTTGGACAGGGGCTGCTTCAGTATCTGAGGAGTGGCGAATGGTGCTGAACATTGTACCATCATCAGCGAACATCCCCACTTCTGACCTTATGATGGAGGGAAGGTCACTGACGACACTGATACACAGGGGGCCCTGTACTTTGTCAAGCGGTGGAGCATATCCACACAATGCGCCTCTATCAACTAAACATGAGCTTGGAGAAGCATAAACAGAAAATGCTGGAAAAAATCAGCAGGTCTAAGAGCATCTCTGGAGAGAGAGAGAGAGAGAGAGAGAGAGAGAAACAACGAACATTTCGACTCCGCACGCCTCTTCCTCAGAGGTTGGAGGGGACAGCCATTCCCTGGTCGTTCCTCGTGGCAATGCCTTGACCGGAGTCGACCGTTTGAATTTCAACAAGGGCTCGGCCGTTACCAGTTCTCTGGCGCATTCTCCACAGCAAGGCCCCTCTGCCGACCAGGGCCCCGCTTGCCAACCGATCGGCGCTCTCTCCTCGTGCGGTATAAATTGTTGTTGCCGCTGCATCATTGGGCATCCTCGCGAACCCGCCTCGCGTTGCGCCCTGGCACAGCATATATAATATATATCATTTTTTTTTTACCTCAAACTTTATTTTTGCTTCTCATTGTTGCAGCTTCAAAAAAGTCAACATCAATTTAAACCAAAAAAAAAACTCCTGTACAGATCCTTATTAAAGAAAATCGAAGAAACGTATTTACATTAGCGAACACCTTAGTTTCCACAAGAAACAGCCTTGGCATTTAAAGGATTGCCTGTCCTCCCCTGTCAGTATCCGTTCTCATCTACAATATTTTACACAATATTTCGCTTGTCGAACTCCTGCTGGCGTCTCGATAAAGTCCGGCTGGCCCAGTGTTGCTGCTGGAGAGAGAGGGGGCGGAGGGAGAGAGGGAGCGAGAGAGAGGGGGGAGGGAGCGAGAGACGGAGGGAGAGAGAGGCGGAGGGGAGAGGGAGGGAGAGAGAGAGGGAGGGGAGAGGGAGAGAGAGAGAGAGAGAGAGAGAGAGAGAGGAGGGAGCGAGAGATGGAGGGAGAGAGAGGTGGAGGGGGAGAGGAGAGAGAGAGAGAGAGGGGGGGAGGGAGCGAGAGACGGAGGGAGAGAGAGGAGGAGGGGGAGAGAGAGAGAGAGAGAGAGAGGGGAGAGGGGAGCGAGAGACGGAGGGAGAGAGAGGCGGAGGGGGAGAGAGAGAGAGAGAGAGAGAGGGGAGGGAGCGAGAGAGAGAGAGACGGAGGGAGAGAGAGGCGGAGGGAGAGAGAGAGAGAGAGAGAGAGGGGAGGGAGCGAGAAACGGAGGGAGAGAGAGGCGGAGGGAGAGAGAGAGAGAGAGAGAGAGAGAGGGGAGGGAGCAAGAGACGGAGGAGAGAGAGGCGGAGGGAGAGAGAGAGAGAGAGGGGGAGGGAGCGAGAGAGAGAGAGAGACGGAGGGAGAGAGAGGCGGAGGGAGAGAGAGAGAGAGAGAGAGAGAGGGGAGAGGGAGCGCGAGAGAGAGAGACGGAGGGAGAGAGAGGCGGAGGGGGGGAGAGAGAGAGAGAGAGAGGGGGGAGGGAGCGAGAGAGAGAGAGAGACGGAGAGAGAGAGACGGAGGGAGAGAGACGGAGGGAGAGAGACGGAGGGAGAGAGAGGGGGAGAGAGAGAGAGAGAGAGAGAGAGAGGGGAGAGAGGCGGAGAGAGAGACGGAGGGAGAGAGGCGGAGAGAGAGAGAGAAATGTCGATTCTCCTCCCGCCTCCACCCCCCCGCACCGCTCGTCTGCCTTCAAGACCTCCTCCCTCTCCCCACCTCCCCCCGCCAGTTGAAGAGTAAGGGTTCACACCCTCCAACCCCCACCCCCATCACAACCCTCCCCCCACACCGTTCCTGCACACACCCACCCCAGCCCCCCCCCAACTCCCCACTCCCCCCCCACTCACCCGCTCTTCTTCCTTTCAAAAGTGGGGTGGGGGGGGGGTCTGGTATTTTCAGGCTGGTAACACTGCCAACTATCCGTGTCTGTGTGCGGCGAACATTATTATAGCTGGGGAGGGAGAGGGGGAGGGGGAGGGGGAGCGAGGGGGAGAGAGGGAGCGAGGAGGGATAAACCTCAGATCTGGGCAGGACACCAGCACTGAAACTTTACCGTTCTCCCCCCCCCCCACCCCCGGTTCATCTACCCCCACCCTCCCGCAGCCCTTCCCCAGCTGGGGGTGCAACTCCGGCCTCACCCCAATTCACAGGCCCATCGCCCTCCCTGTCCCATCCCAGATTCCCACTGGGAAGCTTCCTCCCTTCCCCACCCCAGGCCTCCCTCACGTCAGTCTCTGAGCCCAGCTCACGGAGCGCTTTCCAGGGTCTGTCCACACGCTCACCCCACTCCACATCCCCTCCCTCTCCGCTGAGAGAGAGAGAGAGAGGGAGAGGGAGAGAGGGAGAGAGGGAGAGAGGGAGAGAGGAGAGAGGGAGAGAGGGAGAGAGGGAGAGAGGGAGAGAGAGGGGAGAGAGGGAGAGAGGGAGGGAGAGAGAGAGAGAGGGAGAGAGGGAGGGAGAGAGAGAGAGAGAGAGGGAGAGAGGGAGAGAGGGAGAGAGGGAGAGAGGGAGAGAGGGGGGACAGACAGGGGGGAGAGAGAGAGAGAGGGGGACAGACAGGGGGGAGAGAGAGAGAGAGGGGGACAGACAGGGGGAGAGAGAGAGGGGGACAGACAGGGGGAGAGAGGGGGGACAGATGGGGAGAGAGAGGGGACAGACAGGGGGAGAGAGAGAGAGGGGGGATAGACAGGGGGAGAGAGAGAGAGGGGGACAGACAGGGGGAGAGAGAGGGGGGGACAGACAGGGGGAGAGACAGGGGGGGGACAGACAGGGGGAGAGAGAGGGGGGGGGACAGACAGGGGGAGAGAGAGGGGGGGGACAGACAGGGGGGGAGAGAGAGGGGGACAGACAGGGGGAGAGAGAGAGGGGGACAGACAGGGGGAGAGAGAGAGGGGGACAGACAGGGGAGAGAGAGAGAGAGAGGGGGACAGACAGGGGGGAGAGAGAGGGGGACAGACAGGGGGGAGAGAGAGGGGACAGACAGGGGAGAGAGAGAGGGGACAGACAGGGGGAGAGAGAGAGAGGGGGGACAGACAGGGGGAGAGAGAGAGGGGGGACAGACAGGGGGAGAGAGAGAGGGGGACAGACAGGGGGAGAGAGAGAGAGGGGGACAGACAGGGGGGAGAGAGAGAGAGGGGGACAGACAGGGGGAGAGAGAGAGAGAGAGAGGGGGACAGACAGGGGAGAGAGAGGGGGGACAGACAGGGGGAGAGAGAGAGGGGGGACAGACAGGGAGAGAGAGAGAGGGGGGACAGACAGGGAGAGAGAGAGAGGGGGGACAGACAGGGAGAGAGAGAGAGGGGGACAGACAGGGGGAGAGAGAGAGGGGGACAGACAGGGGGGAGAGAGAGGGGGACAGACAGGGGGAGAGAGAGAGGGGGACAGACAGGGGGAGAGAGAGAGAGGGGGACAGACAGGGGGAGAGAGAGGGGGAGAGTATGTCGGAGAGAAGGCCGGTGGAGGGAGATAGAGATAGAGAGGGGGAGGGAAGGAAAAAGAGGGATTTAAAAGTGAATCCAAGCAGAATGTGTTCCCTTTGGGAGAATCCTGCGGTGAATGAAGTACACCTGTGGTGGGGAGCTGCAGGAAGCTGGGAAAGCCTTGCAGCTGATCGACAACAGAGGGCGCTACGTTTCTCCCCCCCCCACCCCCCAGCCCCCTACAGTTTACAGACCTGGGCCACCAGGTGGAACCAGAGAGTGGATCACAGCGCCTCCCGGTGGCCAGCACAGGCTACGCCAGGCACCTCCGCTCCTTCAAAGGGCAACGCGAGCCGGTGGGCCCCACCGTGCCGCCTGCTGACCAGCGAGGGGCAACGGGCGAGTCCGCTCTCCGGCACCTGGCCAAACGAGAGCGACTTGAAGCGATGCGCGAAGAGAGAGTCCCTGAACCAATCAGTACGCAGCTGAAAAGGTCCGTGTCTCACTCTCCTCACTCGACATCAGGGACGCCAGGGACTGAAGCCCGGCGCATGTCTGATCCTGAAGGAGCACGGGGCCTGGCTGCCACAACCCCGCTCCCGGAGCGGGAAAGGACAGTGTATCTAATGCACTGTGACACCCGGTCCCAGAGGGGGAAAGGACAGTGTATCTAATGCACTGTGACACCCGGTCCCAGAGGGGGAAAGGACAGTGTATCTAACGCACTGTGACACCCGGTCCCCAGAGGGGGAAAGGACAGTGTATCTAACGCACTGTGACTCCCGGTCCCAGAGGGGGAAAGGACAGTGTATCTAACGCACTGTGACACCCGGTCCCAGAGGGGGAAAGGACAGTGTATCTAACGCACTGTGACACCCGGTCCCAGAGGGGTAAAGGACAGTGTATCTAACACACTGTGACACCCGGTCCCAGAGGGGGAAAGGACAGTGTATCTCACGCACTGTGACACCTGGTCCCAGAGGGGGAAAGGACAGTGTATCTAACGCACTGTGACACCCGGTCCCAGAGGGGGAAAGGACAGTGTATCTAACGCACTGTGACACCCGGTCCCAGAGGGGGAAAGGACAATGTATCTAACGCACTGCGACACCCGGTCCCAGAGGGGGAAAGGACAGTGTATCTAACGCACTGTGACACACGGTCCCAGAGGGGGAAAGGACAGTGTATCTAACGCACTGTGACACCCGGTCCCAGAGGGGGAAAGGACAGTGTATCTAACGCACTGTGACGCCCGGTCCCAGAGGGGGAAAGGACAGTGTATCTAACGCACTGTGACACCCGGTCCCAGAGGGGGAAAGGACAGTGTATCTAACGCACTGTGACACCCGGTCCCAGAGGGGGAAAGGACTGTGTATCTAACGCACTGTGACACCCGGTCCCAGAGGGGGAAAGGACAGTGTATCTAATGCACTGTCACACCCGGTCCCAGAGGGGGAAAGGACAGTGTATCTAACGCACTGTGACACCCGGTCCCAGAGGGGGAAAGGACAGTGTATCTAACGCACTGTGACACCCGGTCCCAGAGGGGGAAAGGGACAGTGTATCTAACGCACTGTGACACCCGGTCCCAGAGGGGGAAAGGACAGTGTATCTAACGCACTGTGACACCTAGTCCCAGAGGGGGAAAGGACAGTGTATCTAACGCACTGTGACACCTGGTCCAGAGGGGGAAAGGACAGTGTATCTAACACACTGTGACACCCGGTCCCAGAGGGGGAAAGGACAGTGTATCTAACGCACTGTGACACCCGTCCCAGAGGGGGAAAGGACAGTGCATCTAACGCACTGTGCCACCCGGTCCCAGAGGGGGAAAGGACAGTGTATCTAACGCACTGTGACACCCGGTCCCAGAGGGGGAAAGGACAGTGTATCTAATGCACTGTGACACCAGGTCCCAGAGGGGGGAGGTGAAGAGAGCGAGACTGAGAAGGCAGCTGAAAAGAGAGAGACAGACAGAGGGAGGGAGAGGGGAAGAGAGAGAGAGGGAGAGAGAGGGAGAGAGAGGGAGAGAGAGGGAGAGAGAGGGAGGAGAGAGGGAGAGAGAGGGAGAGAGAGGGAGAGAGAGGGAGAGAGAGGGAGAGAGAGGGAGAGAGAGGGAGAGAGAGGGAGAGAGAGGGAGAGAGAGGGAGAGAGAGGGAGAGAGAGGGAGAGAGAGGGAGAGAGAGGGAGAGAGAGGGAGAGAGAGGGAGAGAGAGGGAGAGAGAGGGAGAGAGAGGGAGAGAGAGGGAGAGAGAGGGAGAGAGAGGGAGAGAGAGGGAGAGAGAGGGAGAGAGAGAGAGAGGGAGAGACAGATAGACAGAGGCTGGGGGAGAGTGAGAGGGGAGAGGGGGAGAGAGAGGAAGGGTGATGGTGTGAGAAGGTAAAGCAGCGCACCACACACACCCCGCGTGCCCCCAGCCACAACCCCCGCAGCCAACAGCCGAACCCGAGCGAGAATCGGGGTGGGCAGAAGGGCGCGACAGCTCACAGCCCGTGCCAAAGATACCCACTCGGCACTCGGCTCCTCAGACACCCGTTTCGCCCCATCCCCTTGCTCCTCCCTCCTACACGCCACGGTCAGCTGGCCCTCCGATCGGAAGAAGGGGGAGGGAGGGGAGGGGAAGGGAAGGAAGGGGGAAGGCTGCGGGACCAAGGAGGGGCTCCACGCTCGCCGGTCTCGCTCCAGGGGCGAAAGTGGGCTCGCGCTGCCCAGCGCACGGAGAGGGGTGGCGGGGGGGAGGGGGGGGGGGGGGGCTGGGTCAGAGTCTGGCAGGATAACATCCTCGGCACTCACAGGCCCGGAGAGAGTGTGGAGGCGAGGGACCTCCTTAAGGCTGGTGTCCTTCATTGCTGAACGCTCAGTGCAATTCGATGAAAAGAAACATGTTAAATACAAAAACCCAACGGGAGGACAGACCCCTGGCGGACGCTGGAAGGGTTTGGGGGGGGGGGGGCGGGGGGATGTGGGGGAAGTGCGGACAAGGCTCTCGAGTCTCAGGCTCCCTCAGTTCAAAGTGCCCCGACAGTTTTCAGTCCCACAGAGACAGGGGATTTTATTCTCTTCAATGGGGAACTTGTAGTCGTACGTGATCTCCTCGTTCACGCTGATCGCTTGCTTGGAGTAGATCACAATTTTCTTCTGGGCTTCCAGAGTGATGACTTTGGCGTAGCAGTTAGGCTGTGGTGGGGGGGAGGGCACAGGGTTAGATACAGAGTAAATGTCCCTCTACACTGTCCCCATCAAACACTCCATGGACAGGTACAGCACAGGGTTAGATACAGGGTAAATCTCCCTCTACACCGCCCCCATCAAACACTCCCAGGACAGGTACAGCACTGGGTTAGATACAGAGTAAATCTCCCTCTACACTGTCCCCATCAAACACTCCCAGGACAGGTACAGCACGGGGTTAGATACAGAGTAAAGCTCCCTCTATACTGTCCCCATCAAACACTCCCAGGACAGGTACAGCACGGGTTAGATACAGAGTAAAGCTCCCTCTACACTGTCCCCATCAAACACTCCCAGGACAGGTACAGCACGGGGTTAGATACAGAGTAAATCTCCCTCTACACTGTCCCCATCAAACACTCCCAGGACAGGGAGAGCACAGGGTTAGATACAGAGTAAAGTTCCCTCTACACTGTCCCCATCAAACACTCCCAGGATGTTACAGCACGGGGTTAGATACAGAGTAAAGCTCCCTCTACACTGTCCCCATCAAACACTCCCAGGACAGGTACAGCATGGGGTTAGATACAGAGTAAATCTCCCTCTACACTGTCCCCATCAAACACTCCCAGGACAGGTACAGCACAGGGTTAGATACAGAGTAAAGCTCCCTCTACACTGTCCCCATCAAACACTCCCAGGACAGGTACAGCACAGGGTGAGATACAGAATAAAGCTTCCTCTACACTGTCCCCATCAAACACTCCCAGGACAGGTACAGCATGGGGTTAGATACAGAGTAAAGATCCCTCTACACTGTCCCCATCAAACACTCCCAGGACAGGTACAGCACGGGGTTAGATACAGAGTAAATCTCCCTCTACACTGTCCCCATCTAACACTCCCAGGACAGGTACAGCACGGGGTTAGATACAGAGTAAATCTCCCTGTGCACTGTCCCCATCAAACACTCCCAGGACAGGTACAGCACGGGCTTAGATACAGAGTAAATCTCCCTCTACACTGTCCCCATCAAACACTCCCAGGACATGTACAGCACGGGGTTAGATACAGAGTAAAGCTCCCTCTACACTGTCCCATCAAACACTCCCAGGACATGTACAGCACGGGGTTAGATACAGAGTAAAGCTCCCTCTACACTGTCCCCATCAAACACTCCCAGGACAGGTACAGCACGGGGTTAGATACAGAGTAAATCTCCCTCTACACTGTCCCCATCAAACACTCCCAGGACAGGTACAGCACGGGGTTAGATACAGAGTAAAGCTCCCTCTACACCGTCCCCATCAAACACTCCAGGACAGGTACAGCACGGGGTTAGATACAGAGTAAATCTCCCTCTACACCGTCCCCATCAAACACTCCCAGGACAGGTACAGCACGGGGTTAGATACAGAGTAAATCTCCCTCTACACTGTCCCCATTAAACACATCCAGGACAGGTACAGCACGGGGTTAGATACTGAGTAAATCTCCATCTACACCGTCCCCATCAAACACTCCCAGGACAGGTACAGCACGGGGTTAGATACAGAGTAAAGCTCCCTCTACACCGTCCCATCAAACACTCCCAGGACAGGTACAGCACGGGGTTAGATACAGAGTAAAGAACCTCTACACCGTCCCCATCAAACACTCCCAGGACAGGTACAGCACGGGGTTAGATACAGAGTAAATCTCCCACTGCACTGTCCCCATCAAACACTCCAGGACAGGTACAGCATGGTGTTAGATACAGAGTAAAGCTCCCTCTACACTGTCCCCATCAAACACTCCCAGGACAGGTACAGCACTGGGTTAGATACAGAGTAAATCTCACTCTACACTGTCCCCATCAAACACTCCCAGGACAGGTACAGCACAGGGTTAGATACAGAGTAAAGCTCCTCTACACTGTCCACATCAAACACTCCCAGGACAGGTACAGCACGGGGTTCGATACAGAGTAAATCTCCCTCTACACTGTCCCCATCAAACACTCCCAGGACAGGTACAGCACGGGTTAGATACAGAGTAAATCTCCCTCTACACTGTCCACATCAAACAATCCCAGGACAGGGACAGCACGGTGTTAGATACAGAGTAAAGCTCCCTCTACACTGTCCCAATCAAACACTCCCAGGACAGGTACAGCATGGGGTTAGATACAGAGTAAATCTAACTCTACACTGTCCCCATCAAACACTCCCAGGACAGGTACAGCACGGGGTTAGATACAGAGTAAATCTCCCTCTACACTGTCCCCATCAAACACTCCCAGGACAGGTACAGCACAGGGTGAGATACAGAGTAAAGCATCCTCTACACTGTCCCATCAAACACTCCCAGGACAGGTACAGCACGGGGTTAGATACAGAGTAAAGCTCCCTCTACACTGTCCCCATCAAACACTCCCAGGACAGGTACAGCACAGGGTGAGATACAGAGTAAAGCTTCCTCTACACTGGCCCATCAAACACTCCCAGGACAGGTACAGCACGGGGTTAGATACAGAGTAAATCTCCCTCTACACAGTCCCCATCAAACACTCCAGGACAGGTACAGCACGGGGTTAGATACAGAGTAAAGCTCCCTCTACACTGTCCCCATCAAACACTCCCAGGACAGGTACAGCACGGGGTTAGATACAGAGTAAATCTCCCTCTACACTGTCCCTATCAAACACTCCCAGGACAGGTACAGCACGGGGTTAGATACAGCGTAATCTCCCTCTGCACTGTCCCCATCAAACACTCCAGGACAGGTACAGCATGGGGTTAGATACAGAGTAAAATCTCCCTCTACACTGTCCCCATCAAACACTCCCAGGACAGGTACAGCACGGGGTTAGATACAGAGTAAAGCTCCCTCTACACTGTCCCCATCAAACACTCCCAGGACAGGTACAGCACAGGGTGAGATACAGAGTAAAGCTTCCTCTACACTGTCCCCATCAAACACTCCCAGGACAGGTACAGCATGGGGTTAGATACAGAGTAAAGATCCCTCTACACTGTCCCCATCAAACACTCCCAGGACAGGTACAGCACGGGGTTAGATACAGAGTAAATCTCCCTCTACACTGTCCCCATCTAACAGTCCCAGGACAGGTACAGCACGGGGTTAGATACAGAGTAAATCTCCCTGTGCACTGTCCCCATCAAACACTCCCAGGACAGGTACAGCACGGGCTTAGATACAGAGTAAATCTCCCTCTACACTGTCCCCATCAAACACTCCCAGGACATGTACAGCACGGGGTTAGATACAGAGTAAAGCTCCCTCTACACTGTCCCCATCAAACACTCCCAGGACATGTACAGCACGGGGTTAGATACAGAGTAAAGCTCCCTCTACACTGTCCCCATCAAACACTCCCAGGACAGGTACAGCACGGGGTTAGATACAGAGTAAATCTCCCTCTACACTGTCCCCATCAAACACTCCCAGGACAGGTACAGCATGGGGTTAGATACAGAGTAAAGCTCCCTCTACACCGTCCCCATCAAACACTCCCAGGACAGGTACAGCACGGGGTTAGATACAGAGTAAATCTCCCACTGCACTGTCCCCATCAAACACTCCCAGGACAGGTACAGCACGGTGTTAGATACAGAGTAAAGCTCCCTCTACACTGTCCCCATCAAACACTCCCAGGACAGGTACAGCACTGGGTTAGATACAGAGTAAATCTCACTCTACACTGTCCCCATCAAACACTCCCAGGACAGGTACAGCACGGGGTTAGATACAGAGTAAAGCTCCCTCTACACTGTCCACATCAAAACACTCCCAGGACAGGTACAGCACGGGGTTCGATACAGAGTAAATCTCCCTCTACACTGTCCCCATCAAACACTCCCAGGACAGGTACAGCACGGGTTAGATACAGAGTAAATCTCCCTCTACACTGTCCACATCAAACAATCCCAGGACAGGTACAGCACGGTGTTAGATACAGAGTAAAGCTCCCTCTACACTGTCCCCATCAAACACTCCCAGGACAGGTACAGCAGGGGTTAGATACAGAGTAAATCTCCCTCTACACTGTCCCCATCAAACACTCCCAGGACAGGTACAGCACGGGGTTAGATACAGAGTAAATCTCCCTCTACACTGTCCCCATCAAACACACCCAGGACAGGTACAGCATGGGGTTAGATACAGAGTAAATCTCCCTCTACACTGTCCCCATCAAACACTCCCAGGACAGGTACAGCACGGGGTTAGATAGAGAGTAAATCTGCCTCGACACTGTCCCCATCAAACACTCCCAGGACAGGTACAGCACGGGGTGAGATACAGAGTAAAGCTTCCTCTACACTGTCCCCATCAAACACTCCCAGGACAGGTACAGCACAGGGTTAGATACAGAGTAAAGATCCCTCTACACTGTCCCCATCAAACACTCCCAGGACAGGTGAAGCACGGGGTGAGATACAGAGTAAAGCTCCCTCTACACTGTCCCCATCAAACACTCCCAGGACAGGTACAGCACAGGGTTAGATACAGAGTAAATCTCCCTCTACACCGTCCCCATCAAACACTCCCAGGACAGGTACAGCACGGGGTTAGATACAGAGTAAATCTCCCTCTACACCGTCCCCATCAAACACTCCCAGGACAGGTACAGCACGGGGTGAGATACAGAGTAAAGCTCCCTCTACACTGTCCCCATCAAACACTCCCAGGACATGTACAGCACGGGGTTAGATACAGAGTAAAGCTCCCTCTACACCGTCCACATCAAACACTCCCAGGACAGGTACAGCACGGGGTTAGATACAGAGTAAATCTCCCTCTACACCGTCCCCATTAAACACATCCAGGACAGGTACAGCACGGGGTTAGATACTGAGTAAATCTCCCTCTACACCGTCCCATTCAAACACTCCCAGGACAGGTACAGCACGGGGTTAGATACAGAGTAAAGCTCCCTCTACACCGTCCCCATCAAACACTCCCAGGACAGGTACAGCACGGGGTTAGATACAGAGTAAAGCTCCCTCTACACCGTCCCCATCAAACACTCCCAGGACAGGTACAGCACGGGGTTCGATACAGAGTAAATCTCCCACTGCACTGTCCCCATCAAACACTCCCAGGACAGGTACAGCACGGTGTTAGATACAGAGTAAAGCTCCCTCTACACTGTCCCCATCAAACACTCCCAGGACAGGTACAGCACTGGGTTAGATACAGAGTAAATCTCACTCTACACTGTCCCCATCAAACACTCCCAGGACAGGTACAGCACGGGGTTAGATACAGAGTAAAGCTCCCTCTACACTGTCCCCATCAAACACTCCCAGGACAGGTACAGCACAGGGTGAGATACAGAGTAAAGCTCCCTCTACACTGTCCCCATCAAACACTCCCAGGACAGGTACAGCATGGGGTTAGATACAGAGTAAAGATCCCTCTACACTGTCCCCATCAAACACTCCCAGGACAGGTACAGCACGGGGTTAGATACAGAGTAAATCTCCCTCTACACTGTCCCCATCTAACACTCCCAGGACAGGTACAGCACGGGGTTAGATACAGAGTAAATCTCCCTGTGCACTGTCCCCATCAAACACTCACAGGACAGGTACAGCACGGGCTTAGATACAGAGTAAATCTCCCTCTACACTGTCCCCATCAAACACTCCCAGGACAGGTACAGCATGGGGTTAGATACAGAGTAAAGCTCCCTCTACACCGTCCCCATCAAACACTCCCAGGACAGGTACAGCACGGGGTTAGATACAGAGTAAATCTCCCACTGCACTGTCCCCATCAAACACTCCCAGGACAGGTACAGCACGGTGTTAGATACAGAGTAAAGCTCCCTCTACACTGTCCCCATCAAACACTCCCAGGACAGGTACAGCACTGGGTTAGATACAGAGTAAATCTCACTCTACACTGTCCCCATCAAACACTCCCAGGACAGGTACAGCACGGGGTTAGATACAGAGTAAAGCTCCCTCTACACTGTCCACATCAAACACTCCCAGGACAGGTACAGCACGGGGTTCGATACAGAGTAAATCTAACTCTACACTGTCCCCATCAAACACTCCCAGGACAGGTACAGCACGGGTTAGATACAGAGTAAATCTCCCTCTACACTGTCCACATCAAACAATCCCAGGACAGGTACAGCACGGTGTTAGATACAGAGTAAAGCTCCCTCTACACTGTCCCCATCAAACACTCCCAGGACAGGTACAGCATGGGGTTAGATACAGAGTAAATCTCCCTCTACACTGTCCCCATCAAACACTCCCAGGACAGGTACAGCACGGGGTTAGATACAGAGTAAATCTCCCTCTACACTGTCCCCATCAAACACACCCAGGACAGGTACAGCATGGGGTTAGATACAGAGTAAATCTACCTCTACACTGTCCCCATCAAACACTCCCAGGACAGGTACAGCACGGGGTGAGATACAGAGTAAAGCTTCCTCTACACTGTCCCCATCAAACACTCCCAGGACAGGTACAGCACAGGGTTAGATACAGAGTAAAGATCCCTCTACACTGTCCCCATCAAACACTCCCAGGACAGGTAAAGCACGGGGTGAGATACAGAGTAAAGCTCCCTCTACACTGTCCCCATCAAACACTCCCAGGACAGGTACAGCACAGGGTTAGATACAGAGTAAATCTCCCTCTACACCGTCCCCATCAAACACTCCCAGGACAGGTACAGCACGGGGTTAGATACAGAGTAAATCTCCCTCTACACCGTCCCCATCAAACACTCCCAGGACAGGTACAGCACGGGGTGAGATACAGAGTAAAGCTCCCTCTACACTGTCCCCATCAAACACTCCCAGGACATGTACAGCACGGGGTTAGATACAGAGTAAAGCTCCCTCTACACCGTCCCCATCAAACACTCCCAGGACAGGTACAGCATGGGGTTAGATACAGAGTAAAGCTCCCTCTACACCGTCCCCATCAAACACTCCCAGGACAGGTACAGCACGGGGTTAGATACAGAGTAAATCTCCCTCTACACCGTCCCCATCAAACATTCCCAGGACAGGTACAGCACGGGGTTAGATACAGAGTAAATCTCCCTCTACACCGTCCCCATTAAACACATCCAGGACAGGTACAGCACGGGGTTAGATACTGAGTAAATCTCCCTCTACACCGTCCCCATCAAACACTCCCAGGACAGGTACAGCACGGGGTTAGATACAGAGTAAAGCTCCCTCTACACCGTCCCCATCAAACACTCCCAGGACAGGTACAGCACGGGGTTAGATACAGAGTAAAGCTCCCTCTACACCGTCCCCATCAAACACTCCCAGGACAGGTACAGCACGGGGTTAGATACAGAGTAAATCTCCCACTGCACTGTCCCCATCAAACACTCCCAGGACAGGTACAGCACGGTGTTAGAAACAGAGTAAAGCTCCCTCTACACTGTCCCCATCAAACACTCCCAGGACAGGTACAGCACTGGGTTAGATACAGAGTAAATCTCACTCTACACTGTCCCCATCAAACACTCCCAGGACAGGTACAGCACGGGGTTAGATACAGAGTAAAGCTCCCTCTACACTGTCCACATCAAACACTCCCAGGACAGGTACAGCACGGGGTTCGATACAGAGTAAATCTCCCTCTACACTGTCCCCATCAAACACTCCCAGGACAGGTACAGCACGGGTAAGATACAGAGTAAATCTCCCTCTACACTGTCCACATCAAACACTCCCAGGACAGGTACAGCACGGGGTTAGATACAGAGTAAATCTCCCACTGCACTGTCCCCATCAAACACTCCCAGGACAGGTACAGCACGGTGTTAGATACAGAGTAAAGCTCCCTCTACACTGTCCCCATCAAACACTCCCAGGACAGGTACAGCACTGGGTTAGATACAGAGTAAATCTCACTCTACACTGTCCCCATCAAACACTCCCAGGACAGGTACAGCACGGGGTTAGATACAGAGTAAAGCTCCCTCTACACTGTCCACATCAAACACTCCCAGGACAGGTACAGCACGGGGTTCGATACAGAGTAAATCTCACTCTACACTGTCCCCATCAAACACTCCCAGGACAGGTACAGCACGGGTAAGATACAGAGTAAATCTCCCTCTACACTGTCCACATCAAACAATCCCAGGACAGGTACAGGACGGTGTTAGATACAGAGCAAAGCTCCCTCTACACTGTCCCCATCAAACACTCCCAGGACAGGTACAGCATGGGGTTAGATACAGAGTAAATCTCCCTCTACACTGTCCCCATCAAACACTCCCAGGACAGGTACAGCACGGGGTTAGATACAGAGTAAATCTCCCTCTACACTGTCCCCATCAAACACTCCCAGGACAGGTACAGCACGGGGTGAGATACAGAGTAAAGCTTCCTCTACACTGTCCCCATCAAACACTCCCAGGACAGGTACAGCACAGGGTTAGATACAGAGTAAAGATCCCTCTACACTGTCCCCATCAAACACTCCCAGGACAGGTAAAGCACGGGGTGAGATACAGAGTAAAGCTCCCTCTACACTGTTCCCATCAAACACTCCCAGGACAGGTACAGCACAGGGTTAGATACAGAGTAAATCTCCCTCTACACCGTCCCCATCAAACACTCCCAGGACAGGTACAGCACGGGGTTAGATACAGAGTAAATCTCCCTCTACACCGTCCCCATCAAACACTCCCAGGACAGGTACAGCACGGGGTGAGATACAGAGTAAAGCTCCCTCTACACTGTCCCCATCAAACACTCCCAGGACATGTACAGCACGGGGTTAGATACAGAGTAAAGCTCCCTCTACACCGTCCCCATCAAACACTCCCAGGACAGGTACAGCATGGGGTTAGATACAGAGTAAAGCTCCCTCTACACCGTGCCCATCAAACACTCCCAGGACAGGTACAGCACGGGGTTAGATACAGAGTAAATCTCCCTCTACACCGTCCCCATCAAACACTCCCAGGACAGGTACAGCACGGGGTTAGATACAGAGTAAATCTCCCTCTACACCGTCCCCATTAAACACATCCAGGACAGGTACAGCACGGGGTTAGATACTGAGTAAATCTCCCTCTACACCGTCCCCATCAAACACTCCCAGGACAGGTACAGCACGGGGTTAGATACAGAGTAAAGCTCCCTCTACACCGTCCCCATCAAACACTCCCAGGACAGGTACAGCACGGGGTTAGATACAGAGTAAAGCTCCCTCTACACCGTCCCCATCAAACACTCCCAGGACAGGTACAGCACGGGGTTAGATACAGAGTAAATCTCCCTCTACACAGTCCCCATCAAACACTCCCAGGACAGGTACAGCACGGGGTAAGATACAGAGTAAAGCTCCCTCTACACTGTCCCCATCAAACACTCCCAGGACAGGTACAGCACGGGGTTAGATACAGAGTAAATCTCCCTCTACACTGTCCCCATCAAACACTCCCAGGACAGGTACAGCACGGGGTTAGATACAGCGTAAATCTCCCTCTGCACTGTCCCCATCAAACACTCCCAGGACAGGTACAGCATGGGGTTAGATACAGAGTAAATCTCCCTCTACACTGTCCCCATCAAACACTCCCAGGACAGGTACAGCACGGGGTTAGATACAGAGTAAATCTCCCTCTACACTGTCCCCATCAAACACTCCCAGGACAGGTACAGCACGGGGTGAGATACAGAGTAAAGCTTCCTCTACACTGTCCCCATCAAACACTCCCAGGACAGGTACAGCACAGGGTTAGATACAGAGTAAAGATCCCTCTACACTGTCCCCATCAAACACTCCCAGGACAGGTAAAGCACGGGGTGAGATACAGAGTAAAGCTCCCTCTACACTGTTCCCATCAAACACTCCCAGGACAGGTACAGCACAGGGTTAGATACAGAGTAAATCTCCCTCTACACCGTCCCCATCAAACACTCCCAGGACAGGTACAGCACGGGGTTAGATACAGAGTAAATCTCCCTCTACACCGTCCCCATCAAACACTCCCAGGACAGGTACAGCACGGGGTGAGATACAGAGTAAAGCTCCCTCTACACTGTCCCCATCAAACACTCCCAGGACATGTACAGCACGGGGTTAGATACAGAGTAAAGCTCCCTCTACACCGTCCCCATCAAACACTCCCAGGACAGGTACAGCATGGGGTTAGATACAGAGTAAAGCTCCCTCTACACCGTCCCCATCAAACACTCCCAGGACAGGTACAGCACGGGGTTAGATACAGAGTAAATCTCCCTCTACACCGTCCCCATCAAACACTCCCAGGACAGGTACAGCACGGGGTTAGATACAGAGTAAATCTCCCTCTACACCGTCCCCATTAAACACATCCAGGACAGGTACAGCACGGGGTTAGATACTGAGTAAATCTCCCTCTACACCGTCCCCATCAAACACTCCCAGGACAGGTACAGCACGGGGTTAGATACAGAGTAAAGCTCCCTCTACACCGTCCCCATCAAACACTCCCAGGACAGGTACAGCACGGGGTTAGATACAGAGTAAAGCTCCCTCTACACCGTCCCCATCAAACACTCCCAGGACAGGTACAGCACGGGGTTAGATACAGAGTAAATCTCCCTCTACACAGTCCCCATCAAACACTCCCAGGACAGGTACAGCACGGGGTTAGATACAGAGTAAAGCTCCCTCTACACTGTCCCCATCAAACACTCCCAGGACAGGTACAGCACGGGGTTAGATACAGAGTAAATCTCCCTCTACACTGTCCCCATCAAACACTCCCAGGACAGGTACAGCACGGGGTTAGATACAGCGTAAATCTCCCTCTGCACTGTCCCCATCAAACACTCCCAGGACAGGTACAGCATGGGGTTAGATACAGAGTAAATCTCCCTCTACACTGTCCCCATCAAACACTCCCAGGACAGGTACAGCACGGGGTTAGATACAGAGTAAAGCTCCCTCTACACTGTCCCCATCAAACACTCCCAGGACAGGTACAGCACAGGGTGAGATACAGAGTAAAGCTTCCTCTACACTGTCCCCATCAAACACTCCCAGGACAGGTACAGCATGGGGTTAGATACAGAGTAAAGATCCCTCTACACTGTCCCCATCAAACACTCCCAGGACAGGTACAGCACGGGGTTAGATACAGAGTAAATCTCCCTCTACACTGTCCCCATCAAACACTCCCAGGACAGGTACAGCACGGGGTTAGATACAGAGTAAATCTCCCTGTGCACTGTCCCCATCAAACACTCCCAGGACAGGTACAGCACGGGCTTAGATACAGAGTAAATCTCCCTCTACACTGTCCCCATCAAACACTCCCAGGACATGTACAGCACGGGGTTAGATACAGAGTAAAGCTCCCTCTACACTGTCCCCATCAAACACTCCCAGGACATGTACAGCACGGGGTTAGATACAGAGTAAAGCTCCCTCTACACTGTCCCCATCAAACACTCCCAGGACAGGTACAGCACGGGGTTAGATACAGAGTAAATCTCCCTCTACACTGTCCCCATCAAACACTCCCAGGACAGGTACAGCATGGGGTTAGATACAGAGTAAAGCTCCCTCTACACCGTCCCCATCAAACACTCCCAGGACAGGTACAGCACGGGGTTAGATACAGAGTAAATCTCCCACTGCACTGTCCCCATCAAACACTCCCAGGACAGGTACAGCACGGTGTTAGATACAGAGTAAAGCTCCCTCTACACTGTCCCCATCAAACACTCCCAGGACAGGTACAGCACTGGGTTAGATACAGAGTAAATCTCACTCTACACTGTCCCCATCAAACACTCCCAGGACAGGTACAGCACGGGGTTAGATACAGAGTAAAGCTCCCTCTACACTGTCCACATCAAACACTCCCAGGACAGGTACAGCACGGGGTTAGATACAGAGTAAATCTCCCTCTACACTGTCCCCATCAAACACTCCCAGGACAGGTACAGCACGGGTTAGATACAGAGTAAATCTGCCTCTACACTGTCCACATCAAACAATCCCAGGACAGGTACAGCACGGTGTTAGATACAGAGTAAAGCTCCCTCTACACTGTCCCCATCAAACACTCCCAGGACAGGTACAGCAGGGGTTAGATACAGAGTAAATCTCCCTCTACACTGTCCCCATCAAACACTCCCAGGACAGGTACAGCACGGGGTTAGATACAGAGTAAATCTCCCTCTACACTGTCCCCATCAAACACACCCAGGACAGGTACAGCATGGGGTTAGATACAGAGTAAATCTCCCTCTACACTGTCCCCATCAAACACTCCCAGGACAGGTACAGCACGGGGTTAGATAGAGAGTAAATCTGCCTCGACACTGTCCCCATCAAACACTCCCAGGACAGGTACAGCACGGGGTGAGATACAGAGTAAAGCTTCCTCTACACTGTCCCCATCAAACACTCCCAGGACAGGTACAGCACAGGGTTAGATACAGAGTAAAGATCCCTCTACACTGTCCCCATCAAACACTCCCAGGACAGGTAAAGCACGGGGTGAGATACAGAGTAAAGCTCCCTCTACACTGTCCCCATCAAACACTCCCAGGACAGGTACAGCACAGGGTTAGATACAGAGTAAATCTCCCTCTACACCGTCCCCATCAAACACTCCCAGGACAGGTACAGCACGGGGTTAGATACAGAGTAAATCTCCCTCTACACCGTCCCCATCAAACACTCCCAGGACAGGTACAGCACGGGGTGAGATACAGAGTAAAGCTCCCTCTACACCGTCCCCATCAAACACTCCCAGGACATGTACAGCACGGGGTTAGATACAGAGTAAAGCTCCCTCTACACCGTCCACATCAAACACTCCCAGGACAGGTACAGCACGGGGTTAGATACAGAGTAAATCTCCCTCTACACCGTCCCCATTAAACACATCCAGGACAGGTACAGCACGGGGTTAGATACTGAGTAAATCTCCCTCTACACCGTCCCATTCAAACACTCCCAGGACAGGTACAGCACGGGGTTAGATACAGAGTAAAGCTCCCTCTACACCGTCCCCATCAAACACTCCCAGGACAGGTACAGCACGGGGTTAGATACAGAGTAAAGCTCCCTCTACACCGTCCCCATCAAACACTCCCAGGACAGGTACAGCACGGGGTTAGATACAGAGTAAATCTCCCACTGCACTGTCCCCATCAAACACTCCCAGGACAGGTACAGCACGGTGTTAGATACAGAGTAAAGCTCCCTCTACACTGTCCCCATCAAACACTCGCAGGACAGGTACAGCACTGGGTTAGATACAGAGTAAATCTCACTCTACACTGTCCCCATCAAACACTCCCAGGACAGGTACAGCACGGGGTTAGATACAGAGTAAAGCTCCCTCTACACTGTCCCCATCAAACACTCCCAGGACAGGTACAGCACAGGGTGAGATACAGAGTAAAGCTTCCTCTACACTGTCCCCATCAAACACTCCCAGGACAGGTACAGCATGGGGTTAGATACAGAGTAAATCTCCCTGTGCACTGTCCCCATCAAACACTCCCAGGACAGGTACAGCACGGGCTTAGATACAGAGTAAATCTCCCTCTACACTGTCCCCATCAAACACTCCCAGGACATGTACAGCACGGGGTTAGATACAGAGTAAAGCTCCCTCTACACTGTCCCCATCAAACACTCCCAGGACAGGTACAGCACGGGGTTAGATACAGAGTAAATCTCCCTCTACACTGTCCCCATCAAACACTCCCAGGACAGGTACAGCATGGGGTTAGATACAGAGTAAAGCTCCCTCTACACCGTCCCCATCAAACACTCCCAGGACAGGTACAGCACGGGGTTAGATACAGAGTAAATCTCCCACTGCACTGTCCCCATCAAACACTCCCAGGACAGGTACAGCACGGTGTTAGATACAGAGTAAAGCTCCCTCTACACTGTCCCCATCAAACACTCCCAGGACAGGTACAGCACTGGGTTAGATACAGAGTAAATCTCACTCTACACTGTCCCCATCAAACACTCCCAGGACAGGTACAGCACGGGGTTAGATACAGAGTAAAGCTCCCTCTACACTGTCCACATCAAACACTCCCAGGACAGGTACAGCACGGGGTTCGATACAGAGTAAATCTAACTCTACACTGTCCCCATCAAACACTCCCAGGACAGGTACAGCACGGGTTAGATACAGAGTAAATCTCCCTCTACACTGTCCACATCAAACAATCCCAGGACAGGTACAGCACGGTGTTAGATACAGAGTAAAGCTCCCTCTACACTGTCCCCATCAAACACTCCCAGGACAGGTACAGCATGGGGTTAGATACAGAGTAAATCTCCCTCTACACTGTCCCCATCAAACACTCCCAGGACAGGTACAGCACGGGGTTAGATACAGAGTAAATCTCCCTCTACACTGTCCCCATCAAACACACCCAGGACAGGTACAGCATGGGGTTAGATACAGAGTAAATCTCCCTCTACACTGTCCCCATCAAACACTCCCAGGACAGGTACAGCACGGGGTTAGATACAGAGTAAATCTGCCTCTACACTGTCCCCATCAAACACTCCCAGGACAGGTACAGCACGGGGTGAGATACAGAGTAAAGCTTCCTCTACACTGTCCCCATCAAACACTCCCAGGACAGGTACAGCACAGGGTTAGATACAGAGTAAAGATCCCTCTACACTGTCCCCATCAAACACTCCCAGGACAGGTAAAGCACGGGGTGAGATACAGAGTAAAGCTCCCTCTACACTGTCCCCATCAAACACTCCCAGGACAGGTACAGCACAGGGTTAGATACAGAGTAAATCTCCCTCTACACCGTCCCCATCAAACACTCCCAGGACAGGTACAGCACGGGGTTAGATACAGAGTAAATCTCCCTCTACACCGTCCCCATCAAACACTCCCAGGACAGGTACAGCACGGGGTGAGATACAGAGTAAAGCTCCCTCTACACTGTCCCCATCAAACACTCCCAGGACATGTACAGCACGGGGTTAGATACAGAGTAAAGCTCCCTCTACACCGTCCCCATCAAACACTCCCAGGACAGGTACAGCATGGGGTTAGATACAGAGTAAAGCTCCCTCTACAGCGTCCCCATCAAACACTCCCAGGACAGGTACAGCACGGGGTTAGATACAGAGTAAATCTCCCTCTACACCGTCCCCATCAAACACTCCCAGGACAGGTACAGCACGGGGTTAGATACAGAGTAAATCTCCCTCTACACCGTCCCCATTAAACACATCCAGGACAGGTACAGCACGGGGTTAGATACTGAGTAAATCTCCCTCTACACCGTCCCCATCAAACACTCCCAGGACAGGTACAGCACGGGGTTAGATACAGAGTAAAGCTCCCTCTACACCGTCCCCATCAAACACTCCCAGGACAGGTACAGCACGGGGTTAGATACAGAGTAAAGCTCCCTCTACACCGTCCCCATCAAACACTCCCAGGACAGGTACAGCACGGGGTTAGATACAGAGTAAATCTCCCACTGCACTGTCCCCATCAAACACTCCCAGGACAGGTACAGCACGGTGTTAGATACAGAGTAAAGCTCCCTCTACACTGTCCCCATCAAACACTCCCAGGACAGGTACAGCACTGGGTTAGATACAGAGTAAATCTCACTCTACACTGTCCCCATCAAACACTCCCAGGACAGGTACAGCACGGGGTTAGATACAGAGTAAAGCTCCCTCTACACTGTCCACATCAAACACTCCCAGGACAGGTACAGCACGGGGTTCGATACAGAGTAAATCTCCCTCTACACTGTCCCCATCAAACACTCCCAGGACAGGTACAGCACGGGTAAGATACAGAGTAAATCTCCCTCTACACTGTCCACATCAAACACTCCCAGGACAGGTACAGCACGGGGTTAGATACAGAGTAAATCTCCCACTGCACTGTCCCCATCAAACACTCCCAGGACAGGTACAGCACGGTGTTAGATACAGAGTAAAGCTCCCTCTACACTGTCCCCATCAAACACTCCCAGGACAGGTACAGCACTGGGTTAGATACAGAGTAAATCTCACTCTACACTGTCCCCATCAAACACTCCCAGGACAGGTACAGCACGGGGTTAGATACAGAGTAAAGCTCCCTCTACACTGTCCACATCAAACACTCCCAGGACAGGTACAGCACGGGGTTCGATACAGAGTAAATCTCACTCTACACTGTCCCCATCAAACACTCCCAGGACAGGTACAGCACGGGTAAGATACAGAGTAAATCTCCCTCTACACTGTCCACATCAAACAATCCCAGGACAGGTACAGGACGGTGTTAGATACAGAGCAAAGCTCCCTCTACACTGTCCCCATCAAACACTCCCAGGACAGGTACAGCACGGGGTTAGATACAGAGTAAATCTCCCTCTACACTGTCCCCATCAAACACTCCCAGGACAGGTACAGCACGGGGTGAGATACAGAGTAAAGCTTCCTCTACACTGTCCCCATCAAACACTCCCAGGACAGGTACAGCACAGGGTTAGATACAGAGTAAAGATCCCTCTACACTGTCCCCATCAAACACTCCCAGGACAGGTAAAGCACGGGGTGAGATACAGAGTAAAGCTCCCTCTACACTGTTCCCATCAAACACTCCCAGGACAGGTACAGCACAGGGTTAGATACAGAGTAAATCTCCCTCTACACCGTCCCCATCAAACACTCCCAGGACAGGTACAGCACGGGGTTAGATACAGAGTAAATCTCCCTCTACACCGTCCCCATCAAACAGTCCCAGGACAGGTACAGCACGGGGTGAGATACAGAGTAAAGCTCCCTCTACACTGTCCCCATCAAACACTCCCAGGACATGTACAGCACGGGGTTAGATACAGAGTAAAGCTCCCTCTACACCGTCCCCATCAAACACTCCCAGGACAGGTACAGCATGGGGTTAGATACAGAGTAAAGCTCCCTCTACACCGTCCCCATCAAACACTCCCAGGACAGGTACAGCACGGGGTTAGATACAGAGTAAATCTCCCTCTACACCGTCCCCATCAAACACTCCCAGGACAGGTACAGCACGGGGTTAGATACAGAGTAAATCTCCCTCTACACCGTCCCCATTAAACACATCCAGGACAGGTACAGCACGGGGTTAGATACTGAGTAAATCTCCCTCTACACCGTCCCCATCAAACACTCCCAGGACAGGTACAGCACGGGGTTAGATACAGAGTAAAGCTCCCTCTACACCGTCCCCATCAAACACTTCCAGGACAGGTACAGCACGGGGTTAGATACAGAGTAAAGCTCCCTCTACACCGTCCCCATCAAACACTCCCAGGACAGGTACAGCACGGGGTTAGATACAGAGTAAATCTCCCACTGCACTGTCCAAATCAAACACTCCCAGGACAGGTACAGCACGGGGTTCGATACAGAGTAAATCTCCCTCTACACTGTCCCCATCAAACACTCCCAGGACAGGTACAGCACGGGTAAGATACAGAGTAAATCTCCCTCTACACTGTCCACATCAAACAATCCCAGGACAGGTACAGCACGGTGTTAGATACAGAGTAAAGCTCCCTCTACACTGTCCCCATCAAACACTCCCAGGACAGGTACAGCATGGGGTTAGATACAGAGTAAATCTCCCTCTACACTGTCCCCATCAAACACTCCCAGGACAGGTACAGCACGGGGTTAGATACAGAGTAAATCTCCCTCTACACTGTCCCCATCAAACACACCCAGGACAGGTACAGCATGGGGTTAGATACAGAGTAAATCGCCCTCTACACTGTCCCCATCAAACACTCCCAGGACAGGTACAGCACGGGGTTAGATACAGAGTAAATCTTTCTCTACACTGTCCCCATCAAACACTCCCAGGACAGGTACAGCACGGGGTTAGATACAGAGTAAAGCTCCCTCTACACTGTCCCCATCAAACACTCCCAGGACAGGTACAGCACGGGGTTAGATACAGAGTAAATCTCCCTCTACACCGTCCCCATCAAACACTCCCAGGACAGGTACAGCACGGGGTTAGATACAGAGTAAATCTCCCTCTACACTGTGCCCATCAAACACTCCCAGGACAGGTACAGCACGGGGTCAGATACAGAGTAAAGCTCCCTCTACACCGTCCCCATCAAACACTCCCAGGACAGGTACAGCACGGGGTTAGATACAGAGTAAAGCTCCCTCTACACCGTCCCCATCAAACACTCCCAGGACAGGTACAGCACGGGGTTAGATACAGAGTAAATCTCCCTCTACACCGTCCCCATCAAACACTCCCAGGACAGGTACAGCACGGGGTTAGATACAGAGTAAAGCTCCCTCTACACCGTCCCCATCAAACACTCCCAGGACAGGTACAGCATGGGGTTAGGTACAGAGTAAAGCTCCCTCTACACCGTCCCCATCAAACACTCCCAGGACAGGTACAGCACGGGGTTAGATACAGAGTAAATCTCCCACTGCACTGTCCCCATCAAACACTCCCAGGACAGGTACAGCACGGTGTTAGATACAGAGTAAAGCTCCCTCTACACTGTCCCCATCAAACACTCCCAGGACAGGTACAGCACTGGGTTAGATACAGAGTAAATCTCACTCTACACTGTCCCCATCAAACACTCCCAGGACAGGTACAGCACGGGGTTAGATACAGAGTAAAGCTCCCTCTACACTGTCCACATCAAACACTCCCAGGACAGGTACAGCACGGGGTTCGATACAGAGTAAATCTCCCTCTACACTGTCCCCATCAAACACTCCCAGGACAGGTACAGCACGGGTTAGATACAGAGTAAATCTCCCTCTACACTGTCCACATCAAACAATCCCAGGACAGGTACAGCACGGTGCTAGATACAGAGTAAAGCTCCCTCTACACTGTCCCCATCAAACACTCCCAGGACAGGTACAGCATGGGGTTAGATACAGAGTAAATCTCCCTCTACACTGTCCCCATCAAACACACCCAGGACAGGTACAGCATGGGGTTAGATACAGAGTAAATCTCCCTCTACACTGTCCCCATCAAACACTCCCAGGACAGGTACAGCACGGGGTTAGATACAGAGTAAATCTTTCTCTACACTGTCCCCATCAAACACTCCCAGGACAGGTACAGCACGGGGTTAGATACAGAGTAAAGCTCCCTCTACACTGTCCCCATCAAACACTCCCAGGACAGGTACAGCACGGGGTTAGATAGAGTAAATCTCCCTCTACACCGTCCCCATCAAACACTCCCAGGACAGGTACAGCACGGGGTTAGATACAGAGTAAATCTCCCTCTACACTTTCCCCAACGAACACTCCCAGGACAGGTACAGCACGGGGTTAGATACAGAGTAAAGCTCTCTCTGCACTGTCCCCATCAAACACTCCCAGGACAGGTACAGCACGGGGTTAGATACAGAGTAAAGCTCCCTCTACACTGTCCCCATCAAACACTCCCAGGACAGGTACAGCATGGGGTTAGATACAGAGTAAATCTCCCTCTACACTGTCCCCATCAAACACACCCAGGACAGGTACAGCATGGGGTTAGATACAGAGTAAATCTCCCTCTACACTGTCCCCATCAAACACTCCCAGGACAGGTACAGCACGGGGTTAGATACAGAGTAAATCTTTCTCTACACTGTCCCCATCAAACACTCCCAGGACAGGTACAGCACGGGGTTAGATACAGAGTAAAGCTCCCTCTACACTGTCCCCATCAAACACTCCCAGGACAGGTACAGCACGGGGTTAGATAGAGTAAATCTCCCTCTACACCGTCCCCATCAAACACTCCCAGGACAGGTACAGCACGGGGTTAGATACAGAGTAAATCTCCCTCTACACTGTGCCCATCAAACACTCCCAGGACAGGTACAGCACGGGGTCAGATACAGAGTAAAGCTCCCTCTACACCGTCCCCATCAAACACTCCCAGGACAGGTACAGCACGGGGTTAGATACAGAGTAAAGCTCCCTCTACACCGTCCCCATCAAACACTCCCAGGACAGGTACAGCACGGGGTTAGATACAGAGTAAATCTCCCACTGCACTGTCCCCATCAAACCCTCCCAGGACAGGTACAGCACGGGGTTAGATACTGAGTAAATCTCCCTCTACACCGTCCCCATCAAACACTCCCAGGACAGGTACAGCACGGGGTTAGATACAGAGTAAAGCTCCCTCTACACCGTCCCCATCAAACACTCCCAGGACAGGTACAGCACGGGGTTAGATACAGAGTAAAGCTCCCTCTACACCGTCCCCATCAAACACTCCCAGGACAGGTACAGCACGGTGTTAGATACAGAGTAAAGCTCCCACTACACTGTCCCCATCAAACACTCCCAGGACAGGTACAGCACTGGGTTAGATACAGAGTAAATCTCACTCTACACTGTCCCCATCAAACACTCCCAGGACAGGTACAGCACGGGGTTAGATACAGAGTAAAGCTCCCGCTACACTGTCCACATCAAACACTCCCAGGACAGGTACAGCACGGGGTTCGATACAGAGTAAATCTCCCTCTACACTGTCCCCATCAAACACTCCCAGGACAGGTACAGCACGGGTGAGATACAGAGTAAATCTCCCTCTGCATTGTCCACATCAAACAATCCCAGGACAGGTACAGCACGGGGATCGATACAGAGTAAATCTCCCTCTACACTGTCCCCATCAAACACTCCCAGGACAGGTACAGCACGGGGTTAGATACAGAGTATAGCTCCCTCAACACTGTCCCCATCAAACACTCCCAGGACAGGTACAGCACGGGGTTAGATACAGAGTAAAGCTCCCTCAACAATGTCCCCATCAAACACTCCCAGGACAGGTACAGCACGGGGTTAGATAGAGAGTAAATCTCCCTCTACACCATCCCCATCAAACACTCCCAGGACAGGTACAGCACGGGGTTAGATACAGAGTAAATCTCCCTCTACACTGTCCCCATCAAACACTCCCAGGACAGGTACAGCACGGGGTTAGATACAGAGTAAAGCTCCCTCTACACTGTCCCCATCAAACACTCCCAGGACAGGTACAGCACGGGGTTAGATACAGAGTAAATCTCCCTCTACTCTGTCCTCATCAAACAGTCCCAGGACAGGTACAGCACGGGGTTAGATACAGAGTAAAGCTCCCTCTACACTGTCCCCATCAAACACTCCCAGCACAGGTACAGCACGGGGTTAGATACAGAGTAAATCTCCCTCTACACTGTCCCCATCAAACACTCCCAGGACAGGTAGAGCATGGGGTGAGATACTGAGTAAAGCTCCCTCTACACTGTCCCCATCAAACACTCCCAGGACAGGTACAGCACGAGGTTAGATACAGAGTAAAGCTCCCTCTATGCCGCCCCCATCAAACTCTCCCAGGACAGGTACAGCACGGGGTTCGATACAGAGTAAATCTCCCTCTACACTGTCCCCATCAAACACTCCCAGGACAGGTACAGCACGGGTAAGATACAGAGTAAATCTCCCTCTACACTGTCCACATCAAACAATCCCAGGACAGGTACAGGACGGTGTTAGATACAGAGTAAAGCTCCCTCTACACTGTCCCCATCAAACACTCCCAGGACAGGTACAGCATGGGGTTAGATGCAGAGTAAATCTCCCTCTACACTGTCCCCATCAAACACACCCAGGACAGGTACAGCATGGGGTTAGATACAGAGTAAATCTCCCTCCACACTGTCCCCATCAAACACTCCCAGGACAGGTACAGCACGGGGTTAGATACAGAGTAAATCTTTCTCTACAAAGTCCCCATAAAACACTCCCAGGACAGGTACAGCACGGGGTTAGATACAGAGTAAAGCTCCCTCTACACTGTCCCCATCAAACACTCCCAGGACAGGTACAGCACGGGGTTAGATACAGAGTAAATCTCCCTCTACACCGTCCCCATCAAACACTCCCAGGACAGGTACAGCACGGGGTTAGATACAGCGTAAATCTCCCTCTACACTGTGCCCATCAAACACTCCCAGGACAGGTACAGCACGGGGTTCGATACAGAGTAAATCTCCCTCTACACTGTCCCCATCAAACACTCCCAGGACAGGTACAGCACGGGTTAGATACAGAGTAAATCTCCCTCTACACTGTCCACATCAAACACGCCCAGGACAGGTACAGCACGGGGTTAGATACAGAGTAAAGCTCCCTCTACACTGTCCCCATCAAACACTCCCAGCACAGGTGCAGCACGGGGTTAGATACAGAGTAAATCTCCCTCTACACTGTCCCCATCAAACACTCCCAGGACAGGTAGAGCATGGGGTGAGATACTGAGTAAAGCTCCCTCTACACTGTCCCCATCAAACACTCCCAGGACAGGTACAGCACGAGGTTAGATACAGAGTAAAGCTCCCTCTATGCCGCCCCCATCAAACTCTCCCAGGACAGGTACAGCACGGGGTTCGATACAGAGTAAATCTCCCTCTACACTGTCCCCATCAAACACTCCCAGGACAGGTACAGCACGGGTAAGATACAGAGTAAATCTCCCTCTACACTGTCCACATCAAACAATCCCAGGACAGGTACAGGACGGTGTTAGATACAGAGTAAAGCTCCCTCTACACTGTCCCCATCAAACACTCCCAGGACAGGTACAGCATGGGGTTAGATGCAGAGTAAATCTCCCTCTACACTGTCCCCATCAAACACACCCAGGACAGGTACAGCATGGGGTTAGATACAGAGTAAATCTCCCTCCACACTGTCCCCATCAAACACTCCCAGGACAGGTACAGCACGGGGTTAGATACAGAGTAAATCTTTCTCTACAAAGTCCCCATAAAACACTCCCAGGACAGGTACAGCACGGGGTTAGATACAGAGTAAAGCTCCCTCTACACTGTCCCCATCAAACACTCCCAGGACAGGTACAGCACGGGGTTAGATACAGAGTAAATCTCCCTCTACACCGTCCCCATCAAACACTCCCAGGACAGGTACAGCACGGGGTTAGATACAGCGTAAATCTCCCTCTACACTGTGCCCATCAAACACTCCCAGGACAGGTACAGCACGGGGTTCGATACAGAGTAAATCTCCCTCTACACTGTCCCCATCAAACACTCCCAGGACAGGTACAGCACGGGTTAGATACAGAGTAAATCTCCCTCTACACTGTCCACATCAAACAATCCCAGGACAGGTACAGCACGGTGTTAGATACAGAGTAAAGCTCCCTCTACACTGTCCCCATCAAACACTCCCAGGACAGGTACAGCATGGGGTTAGATACAGAGTAAATCTCCCTCTACACTGTCCCCATCAAACACTCCCAGGACAGGTACAGCACGGGGTTAGATACAGAGTAAATCTCCCTCTACACTGTCCCCATCAAACACTCCCAGGACAGGTACAGCACGGGGTTAGATACAGAGTAAATCTGCCTCTACACTGTCCCCATCAAACACTCCCAGGACAGGTACAGCACGGGGTGAGATACAGAGTAAAGCTTCCTCTACACTGTCCCCATCAAACACTCCCAGGACAGGTACAGCACAGGGTTAGATTCAGAGTAAAGATCCCTCTACACTGTCCCCATCAAACACTCCCAGGACAGGTAAAGCACGGGGTGAGATACAGAGTAAAGCTCCCTCTACACTGTCCCCATCAAACACTCCCAGGACAGGTACAGCACAGGGTTAGATACAGAGTAAATCTCCCTCTACACCGTCCCCATCAAACACTCCCAGGACAGGTACAGCACGGGGTGAGATACAGAGTAAAGCTCCCTCTACACTGTCCCCATCAAACACTCCCAGGACATGTACAGCACGGGGTTAGATACAGAGTAAAGCTCCCTCTACACCGTCCCCATCAAACACTCCCAGGACAGGTACAGCATGGGGTTAGATACAGAGTAAAGCTCCCTCTACACCGTCCCCATCAAACACTCCCAGGACAGGTACAGCACGGGGTTAGATACAGAGTAAATCTCCCTCTACACCGTCCCCATCAAACACTCCCAGGACAGGTACAGCACGGGGTTAGATACAGAGTAAATCTCCCTCTACACCGTCCCCATTAAACACATCCAGGACAGGTACAGCACGGGGTTAGATACTGAGTAAATCTCCCTCTACACCGTCCCCATCAAACACTCCCAGGACAGGTACAGCACGGTGTTAGATACAGAGTAAAGCTCCCTCTACACTGTCCCCATCAAACACTCCCAGGACAGGTACAGCACTGGGTTAGATACAGAGTAAATCTCACTCTACACTGTCCCCATCAAACACTCCCAGGACAGGTACAGCACGGGGTTAGATACAGAGTAAAGCTCCCTCTACACTGTCCCCATCAAACACTCCCAGGACAGGTACAGCACAGGGTGAGATACAGAGTAAAGCTTCCTCTACACTGTCCCCATCAAACACTCCCAGGACAGGTACAGCATGGGGTTAGATACAGAGTAAAGATCCCTCTACACTGTCCCCATCTAACACTCCCAGGACAGGAACAGCACGGGGTTAGATACAGAGTAAATCTCCCTGTGCACTGTCCCCATCAAACACTCCCAGGACAGGTACAGCACGGGCTTAGATACAGAGTAAATCTCCCTATACACTGTCCCCATCAAACACTCCCAGGACATGTACAGCACGGGGTTAGATACAGAGTAAAGCTCCCTCTACACTGTCCCCATCAAACACTCCCAGGACATGTACAGCACGGGGTTAGATACAGAGTAAAGCTCCCTCTACACTGTCCCCATCAAACACTCCCAGGACAGGTACAGCACGGGGTTAGATACAGAGTAAATCTCCCTCTACACTGTCCCCATCAAACACTCCCAGGACAGGTACAGCATGGGGTTAGATACAGAGTAAAGCTCCCTCTACACCGTCCCCATCAAACACTCCCAGGACAGGTACAGCACGGGGTTAGATACAGAGTAAATCTCCCACTGCACTGTCCCCATCAAACACTCCCAGGACAGGTACAGCACGGTGTTAGATACAGAGTAAAGCTCCCTCTACACTGTCCCCATCAAACACTCCCAGGACAGGTACAGCACTGGGTTAGATACAGAGTAAATCTCACTCTACACTGTCCCCATCAAACACTCCCAGGACAGGTCCAGCACGGGGTTAGATACAGAGTAAAGCTCCCTCTACACTGTCCACATCAAACACTCCCAGGACAGGTACAGCACGGGGTTCGATACAGAGTAAATCTCCCTCTACACTGTCCCCATCAAACACTCCCAGGACAGGTACAGCACGGGTTAGATAGAGAGTAAATCTCCCTCTACACTGTCCACATCAAACAATCCCAGGACAGGTACAGCACGGTGTTAGATACAGAGTAAAGCTCCCTCTACACTGTCCCCATCAAACACTCCCAGGACAGGTACAGCATGGGGTTAGATACAGAGTAAATCTCCCTCTACACTGTCCCCATCAAACACTCCCAGGACAGGTACAGCACGGGGTTAGATACAGAGTAAATCTCCCTCTACACTGTCCCCATCAAACACACCCAGGACAGGTACAGCATGGGGTTAGATACAGAGTAAATCTCCCTCTACACTGTCCCCATCAAACACTCCCAGGACAGGTACAGCACGGGGTTAGATACAGAGTAAATCTGCCTCTACACTGTCCTCATCAAACACTCCCAGGACAGGTACAGCACGGGGTGAGATACAGAGTAAAGCTTCCTCTACACTGTCCCCATCAAACACTCCCAGGACAGGTACAGCACAGGGTTAGATACAGAGTAAAGATCCCTCTACACTGTCCCCATCAAACACTCCCAGGACAGTTAAAGCACGGGGTGAGATACAGAGTAAAGCTCCCTCTACACTGTCCCCATCAAACACTCCCAGGACAGGTACAGCACAGGGTTAGATACAGAGTAAATCTCCCTCTACACCGTCCCCATCAAACACTCCCAGGACAGGTACAGCACGGGGTTAGATACAGAGTAAATCTCCCTCTACACCGTCCCCATCAAACACTCCCAGGACAGGTACAGCACGGGGTGAGATACAGAGTAAAGCTCCCTCTACACTGTCCCCATCAAACACTCCCAGGACATGTACAGCACGGGGTTAGATACAGAGTAAAGCTCCCTCTACACCGTCCCCATCAAACACTCCCAGGACAGGTACAGCATGGGGTTAGATACAGAGTAAAGCTCCCTCTACACCGTCCCCATCAAACACTCCCAGGACAGGTACAGCACGGGGTTAGATACAGAGTAAATCTCCCTCTACACCGTCCCCATCAAACACTCCCAGGACAGGTACAGCACGGGGTTAGGTACAGAGTAAATCTCCCTCTACACCGTCCCCATTAAACACATCCAGGACAGGTACAGCACGGGGTTAGATACTGAGTAAATCTCCCTCTACACCGTCCCCATCAAACACTCCCAGGACAGGTACAGCACGGGGTTAGATACAGAGTAAAGCTCCCTCTACACCGTCCCCATCAAACACTCCCAGGACAGGTACAGCACGGGGTTAGATACAGAGTAAAGCTCCCTCTACACCGTCCCCATCAAACACTCCCAGGACAGGTACAGCACGGGGTTAGATACAGAGTAAATCTCCCACTGCACTGTCCCCATCAAACACTCCCAGGACAGGTACAGCACGGTGTTAGATACAGAGTAAAGCTCCCTCTACACTGTCCCCATCAAACACTCCCAGGACAGGTACAGCACTGGGTTAGATACAGAGTAAATCTCACTCTACACTGTCCCCATCAAACACTCCCAGGACAGGTACAGCATGGGGTTAGATACAGAGTAAAGCTCCCTCTACACTGTCCACATCAAACACTCCCAGGACAGGTACAGCACGGGGTTCGATACAGAGTAAATCTCCCTCTACACTGTCCCCATCAAACACTCCCAGGACAGGTACAGCACGGGTAAGATACAGAGTAAATCTCCCTCTACACTGTCCACATCAAACAATCCCAGGACAGGTACAGCACGGTGTTAGATACAGAGTAAAGCTCCCTCTACACTGTCCCCATCAAACACTCCCAGGACAGGTACAGCATGGGGTTAGATACAGAGTAAATCGCCCTCTACACTGTCCCCATCAAACACTCCCAGGACAGGTACAGCACGGGGTTAGATACAGAGTAAATCTCCCTCTACACTGTCCCCATCAAACACTCCCAGGACAGGTACAGCACGGGGTGAGATACAGAGTAAAGCTTCCTCTACACTGTCCCCATCAAACACTCCCAGGACAGGTACAGCACAGGGTTAGATACAGAGTAAAGATCCCTCTACACTGTCCCCATCAAACACTCCCAGGACAGGTAAAGCACGGGGTGAGATACAGAGTAAAGCTCCCTCTACACTGTCCCCATCAAACACTCCCAGGACAGGTACAGCACAGGGTTAGATACAGAGTAAATCTCCCTCTACACCGTCCCCATCAAACACTCCCAGGACAGGAACAGCACGGGGTTAGATACAGAGTAAATCTCCCTCTACACTGTCCCCATCAAACACTCCCAGGACAGGTACAGCACGGGGTGAGATACAGAGTAAAGCTCCATCTACACTGTCCCCATCAAACACTCCCAGGACATGTACAGCACGGGGTTAGATACAGAGTAAAGCTCCCTCTAAACCGTCCCCATCAAACACTCCCAGGACAGGTACAGCACGGGGTTAGATACAGAGTAAATCTCCCTCTACACCGTCCCCATCAAACACTCCCAGGACAGGTACAGCACGGGGTTAGAAACAGAGTAAATCTCCCTCTACACCGTCCCCATTAAACACATCCAGGACAGGTACAGCACGGGGTTAGATACTGAGTAAATCTCCCTCTACACCGTCCCCATCAAACACTCCCAGGACAGGTACAGCACGGGGTTAGATACAGAGTAAAGCTCCCTCTACACCGTCCCCATCAAACACTCCCAGGACAGGTACAGCACGGGGTTAGATACAGAGTAAATCTCCCACTGCACTGTCCCCATCAAACACTCCCAGGACAGGTACAGCACGGGGTCAGATACAGAGTAAAGCTCCCTCTACACCGTCCCCATCAAACACTCCCAGGACAGGTACAGCACGGGGTTAGAAACAGAGTAAATCTCCCTCTACACCGTCCCCATTAAACACATCCAGGACAGGTACAGCACGGGGTTAGATACTGAGTAAATCTCCCTCTACACCCGTCCCCATCAAACACTCCCAGGACAGGTACAGCACGGGGTTAGATACAGAGTAAAGCTCCCTCTACACCGTCCCCATCAAACACTCCCAGGACAGGTACAGCACGGGGTTAGATACAGAGTAAAGCTCCCTCTACACCGTCCCCATCAAACACTCCCAGGACAGGTACAGCACGGGGTTAGATACAGAGTAAATCTCCCACTGCACTGTCCCCATCAAACACTCCCAGGACAGGTACAGCACGGTGTTAGATACAGAGTAAAGCTCCCTCTACACTGTCCCCATCAAACACTCCCAGGACAGGTACAGCACTGGGTTAGATACAGAGTAAATCTCACTCTACACTGTCCCCATCAAACACTCCCAGGACAGGTACAGCACGGGGTTAGATACAGAGTAAAGCTCCCTCTACACTGTCCACATCAAACACTCCCAGGACAGGTACAGCACGGGGTTCGATACAGAGTAAATCTCCCTCTACACTGTCCCCATCAAACACTCCCAGGACAGGTACAGCACGGGTAAGATACAGAGTAAATCTCCCTCTACACTGTCCACATCAAACACTCCCAGGACAGGTACAGCACGGGGTTAGATACAGAGTAAATCTCCCTCTACACTGTCCCCATCAAACACACCCAGGACAGGTACAGCATGGGGTTAGATACAGAGTAAATCTCCCTCTACACTGTCCCCATCAAACACTCCCAGGACAGGTACAGCACGGGGATAGATACAGAGTAAATCTTTCTCTACACTGTCCCCATCAAACACTCCCAGGACAGGTACAGCACGGGGTTAGATACAGAGTAAAGCTCCCTCTACACTGTCCCCATCAAACACTCCCAGGACAGGTACAGCACGGGGTTAGATACAGAGTAAATCTCCCTCTACACCGTCCCCATCAAACACTCCCAGGACAGGTACAGCACGGGGTTAGATACAGAGTAAATCTCCCTCTACACTGTGCCCATCAAACACTCCCAGGACAGGTACAGCACGGGGTCAGATACAGAGTAAAGCTCCCTCTACACCGTCCCCATCAAACACTCCCAGGACAGGTACAGCACGGGGTTAGATACAGAGTAAAGCTCCCTCTACACCGTCCACATCAAACACTCCCAGGACAGGTACAGCACGGGGTTAGATACAGAGTAAATCTCCCTCTACACCGTCCCCATCAAACACTCCCAGGACAGGTACAGCACGGGGTTAGATACAGAGTAAAGCTCCCTCTACACCGTCCCCATCAAACACTCCCAGGACAGGTACAGCATGGGGTTAGATACAGAGTAAAGCTCCCTCTACACCGTCCCCATCAAACACTCCCAGGACAGGTACAGCACGGGGTTCGATACAGAGTAAATCTCCCACTGCACTGTCCCCATCAAACACTCCCAGGACAGGTACAGCACGGTGTTAGATACAGAGTAAAGCTCCCTCTACACTGTCCCCATCAAACACTCCCAGGACAGGTACAGCACTGGGTTAGATACAGAGTAAATCTCACTCTACACTGTCCCCATCAAACACTCCCAGGACAGGTACAGCACGGGGTTAGATACAGAGTAAAGCTCCCTCTACACTGTCCACATCAAACACTCCCAGGACAGGTACAGCACGGGGTTCGATACAGAGTAAATCTCCCTCTACACTGTCCCCATCAAACACTCCCAGGACAGGCACAGCACGGGTTAGATACAGAGTAAATCTCCCTCTACACTGTCCACATCAAACAATCCCAGGACAGGTACAGCACGGTGTTAGATACAGAGTAAATCTCCCTCTACACTGCCCCCATCAAACACTCCCAGGACAGGTACAGCACGGGGTTAGATACAGAGTAAATCTCCCTCTACACTGTCCCCATCAAACACTCCCAGGACAGGTACAGCACGGGGTTAGATACAGAGTAAATCTCCCTCTACACTGTCCCCATCAAACACACCCAGGACAGGTACAGCATGGGGTTAGATACAGAGTAAATCTCCCTCTACACTGTCCCCATCAAACACTCCCAGGACAGGTACAGCACGGGGTTAGATACAGAGTAAATCTTTCTCTACACTGTCCCCATCAAACACTCCCAGGACAGGTACAGCACGGGGTTAGATAGAGTAAATCTCCCTCTACACCGTCCCCATCAAACACTCCCAGGACAGGTACAGCACGGGGTTAGATACAGAGTAAATCTCCCTCTACACTGTGCCCATCAAACACTCCCAGGACAGGTACAGCACGGGGTTAGATACAGAGTAAGGCTCCCTCTACACCGTCCCCATCAAACACTCCCAGGACAGGTACAGCACGGGGTTAGATACAGAGTAAAGCTCCCTCTACACCGTCCCCATCAAACACTCCCAGGACAGGTACAGCACGGGGTTAGATACAGAGTAAATCTCCCACTGCACTGTCCCCATCAAACACTCCCAGGACAGGTACAGCACGGTGTTAGATACAGAGTAAAGCTCCCTCTACACTGTCCCCATCAAACACTCCCAGGACAGGTACAGCACTGGGTTAGATACAGAGTAAATCTCACTCTACACTGTCCCCATCAAACACTCCCAGGACAGGTACAGCACGGGGTTAGATACAGAGTAAAGCTCCCTCTACACTGTCCACATCAAACACTCCCAGGACAGGTACAGCACGGGGTTAGATACAGAGTAAAGCTCCCTCAACACTGTCCCCATCAAACACTCCCAGGACAGGTACAGCACGGGGTTAGATACAGAGTAAAGCTCCCTCAACAATGTCCCCATCAAACACTCCCAGGACAGGTACAGCACGGGGTTAGATAGAGAGTAAATCTCCCTCTACACCATCCCCATCAAACACTCCCCAGGACAGGTACAGCACGGGGTTAGATACAGAGTAAATCTCCCTCTACACTGTCCCCATCAAACACTCCCAGGACAGGTACAGCACGGGGTTAGATACAGAGTAAAGCTCCCTCTACACTGTCCCCATCAAACACTCCCAGGACAGGTACAGCACGGGGTTAGATACAGAGTAAATCTCCCTCTACACTGTCCCCATCAAACACTCCCAGGACAGGTACAGCACGAGGTTAGATACAGAGTAAAGCTCCCTCTATACCGCCCCCATCAAACTCTCCCAGGACAGGTACAGCACAGGGTTAGATACAGAGTAAAGCTCCCTCTGCACTGTCCCCATCAAACACTCCCAGGACATGGTACATCACGGGGTTAGATAGAGAGTAAAGCTCCCCTCTACACTGTCCCCATCAAACACTCCCAGGACAGGTACAGCACGGGGTTAGATACAGAGTAAAGCTCCCTCTATACCGCCCCCCATCAAACTTTCCCAGGACAGGTACAGCACAGGGTTAGATACAGAGTAAAGCTCCCTCTGCACTGTCCCCATCAAACACTCCCAGGACATGGTACATCACGGGGTTAGATAGAGAGTAAAGCTCCCTCTACACTGTCCCCATCAAACACGCCCAGGACAGGTACAGCACAGGGTTAGATACAGAGTAAATCTCCCTCTACTCTGTCCTCATCAAACACTCCCAGGACAGGTACAGCACGGGGTTAGATACAGAGTAAAGCTCCCTCTACACTGTCCCCATCAAACACTCCCAGCACAGGTACAGCACGGGGTTAGATACAGAGTAAATCTCCCTCTACACTGTCCCCCATCAAACACTCCCAGGACAGGTAGAGCATGGGGTGAGATACTGAGTAAAGCTCCCTCTACACTGTCCCCATCAAACACTCCCAGGACAGGTACAGCACGAGGTTAGATACAGAGCAAAGCTCCCTCTATACCGCCCCCATCAAACTCTCCCAGGACAGGTACAGCACGGGGTTCGATACAGAGTAAATCTCCCTCTACACTGTCCCCATCAAACACTCCCAGGACAGGTACAGCACGGGTAAGATACAGAGTAAATCTCCCTCTACACTGTCCACATCAAACAATCCCAGGACAGGTACAGCACGGGGTTCGATACAGAGTAAATCTCCCTCTACACTGTCCCCATCAAACACTCCCAGGACAGGTACAGCACGGGGTTAGATACAGAGTAAAGCTCCCTCAACACTGTCCCCCATCAAACACTCCCAGGACAGGTACAGCACCGGGTTAGATACAGAGTAAAGCTCCCTCAACAATGTCCCCATCAAACACTCCCAGGACAGGTACAGCACGGGGTTAGATAGAGAGTAAATCTCCCTCTACACCATCCCCATCAAACACTCCCAGGACAGGTACAGCACGGGGTTAGATACAGAGTAAATCTCCCTCTACACTGTCCCATTCAAACACTCCCAGGACAGGTACAGCACGGGGTTAGATACAGAGTAAATCTCCCTCTACACTGTCCCCATCAAACACGCCCAGGACAGGTACAGCACAGGGTTAGATACAGAGTAAATCTCCCTCTACTCTGTCCTCATCAAACACTCCCAGGACAGGTACAGCACGGGGTTAGATACAGAGTAAAGCTCCCTCTACACTGTCCCCATCAAACACTCCCAGCACAGGTACAGCACGGGGTTAGATACAGAGTAAATCTCCCTCTACACTGTCCCCATCAAACACTCCCAGGACAGGTAGAGCATGGGGTGAGATACTGAGTAAAGCTCCCTCTACACTGTCCCCATCAAACACTCCCAGGACAGGTACAGCACGAGGTTAGATACAGAGTAAAGCTCCCTCTATACCGCCCCCATCAAACTCTCCCAGGACAGGTACAGCACAGGGTTAGATACAGAGTAAAGCTCCCTCTATACCGCCCCCATCAAACTCTCCCAGGACAGGTACAGCACGGGGTTAGATACAGAGTAAAGCTCCCTCTACACTGCCCCCATCAAACACTCCCAGGACAGGTACAGCACGGGGTTAGATACAGAGTAAAGCTCCCTCTGCACTGTCCCCATCAAACACTCCCAGGACAGGTACAGCACGGGGTTAGATACAGAGTAAATCTCCCTCTGCACTGTCCCCATCAAACACTCCCAGGACATGGTACAGCATGGGGTTAGATACAGAGTAAATTTCCCTCTACACTGTCCCCATCAAACACTCCCAGGACAGGTACAGCACGGGGTTAGATACAGAGTAAGCTCCCTCTACACTGTCCCCATCAAACACTCCCAGGACAGGTACAGCACGGGGTTAGATACAGAGTAAATCTCCCTCTGCACTGTGGTGTGGGAGGGGAGGGCAGGGGTGGGAAGCTGGAGGGGACTGAATGAGCACTCACCGTGCAGCAGTGGTTGATAAACCGGGCGAGGTTACCGGATTTCGTGGCATCGATGATGGTGTCATGGTCCACACGGAACAGGTAGCTACTTCCGATCCCCTCATCCTCGTATCTCCTCTCCCGCATGTCCGCCACCATCTGAGAGAGAAAAATGCGGAGAGTAACTCCCCTCCTGACTCCCCAAAGCCTGTCCACCTTCTACAAGGCACCAGTCAGGAGTGTGATGGGATACTCCCCACTTGCCTGGGTGAGTGCGGCTCCCACAACACTCAAGAAGCTCGACACCGTCCAGGACAAAGCAGCCCCGCTTGATCAGCCCCCCATCCACAAACATTCACTCCCTCCACCACCGACGCACAGTGGCAGCAGTGTGTGTACCATCTACAAGATGCACTGCAGCAACTCACCAAGGCTCCTTCGATAGCGCTGCCCAAACACACCACCTCTCCCATCTAGAAGGACAAGGGCAGCAGACACATGGGGAACACCACCACCTGGAAGTTCCCCTCCGAGCCCCTCACCATCCCGACCTGGGAATATATCAGCCGTTCCTTCACTGTCGCTGGGTCCAAATCCTGGAACTCCCTCCCTAACAGCGCCGTGGGTGTACCTACACCACACGGGACAAAATCCTGGAACTCCCTCCCTAACAGCGCTGTGGGTGTACCTACACCACACGGGACAAAATCCTGGAACTCCCTCCCTAACAGCGCTGTGGGTGTACCTACACCACACGGGACAAAATCCTGGAACTCCCTCCCTAACAGCGCCGTGGGTGTACCTACAACACACGGACAAAATCCTGGAACTCCCTCCCTAACAGCACCGTGGGTGTACCTACACCACACGGACAAAATCCTGGAACTCCCTCCCTAACAGCGCCGTGGGTCTACCTACACCACACGGGACAAAATCCTGGAACTCCCTCCCTAACAGCGCCATGGGTGTACCTACACCACACGGGACAAAATCTTGGAACTGCATCCCTAACAGCGCCGTGGGTGTACCTACAACACACAGGACAAAATCCTGGAACTCCCTCCCTAACAGCGCCGTGGGTATACCTACACCACACGGGGACAAAATCCTGGAACTCCCTCCCTAACAGCGCCGTGGGTGTACCTACACCACACGGGGACAAAATCCTGGAACTCCCTCCCCAACAGCGCCGTGGGTGTACCTACACCACACAGGGGACAAAATCCTGGAACTCCCTCCCTAACAGCGCCGTGGGTGTACCTACACCACACGGGACAAAATCCTGGAACTCCCTCCCTAACAGCGCTGTGGGTGTACCTACACCACGGGGACAAAATCCTGGAACTCCCTCCCTAACAGCGCCGTGGGTGTGCCTACACCACACGGGGACTGCAGCGGCTCAAGAAGGCGGCTCACCCACCACCTTCTTAATGGGGGCAATTAGGGATGGGCAATAAACGCTGGGCCCGGCCAGACTCGCCCACAGCCCAGCCAAGGAGAGAGGGCCGTGATCTCCCCTGTTGTGTTCCCAGGCAGGAGGATCCCTGTGAATGGGTGGGTTGGGGCGGGGTAGGGGATAGGGGGAAGGCCCTCGCTCTCTCTCACCTGTCTGATGTTCTGTCCCACGTACTCGATCACCATTTCGTCTGCTGCTATGGGCTCCATGGCAAACAGTCCCCACTCGTGGATCCGACTCCGGCCAAATCTTAACTTCTTCTTCCGGAACTGAGAGAGCAGAACACACAAAAGCGTCAGCGCCGGGGGCACACGGAGCCCAGAGCCCCTCCCGCGCTCTCTCCTGGCACCCCTCCCTCTCTCTCTCTCTCCCCCGGTGCCCCCTCCCTCTCTCTCCCCCACCGGTGCCCCTCCCGCTCTCTCCCCCCCCGGTGCCCCCTCCCGCTCTCTCCCCCCCCGGTGCCCCTCCCCGCTCTCTCTCTCCCGGTGCCCCTCCCGCTCTCTCTCTCCCGGTGCCCCTCCCGCTCTCTCTCTCCCGGTGCCCCTCCCCGCTCTCTCTCTCCCGGTGCCCCTCCCGCTCTCTCTCTCTCCCGGTGCCCCTCCCGCTCTCTCTCTCCCGGTGCCCCTCCCGCTCTCTCTCTCCCGGTGCCCCTCCCGCTCTCTCTCTCCCGGTGCCCCTCCCGCTCTCTCTCTCCCCGGTGCCCCTCCCGCTCTCTCTCTCCCGGTGCCCCTCCCGGTGCCCCTGCCGCTCTCTCTCTCTCTCCCCCGGTGCTCCTCCCGCTCTCTCTCGGTGGCCCTCCCTCTCTCTCTCACTCCCCCGGTGGCCCTCCCGCTCTCTCTCTCTCTCTCGGTGCCCCCCCTCTCTCTCTCTCCCCCGATGCCCCTCCTGCTCTCTCTCTCACTCTCCCGGTGCCACTCCCGCTCTCTCTCTCTCCCCCCCCGGTGCCCCTCCCACTCTCTCTCTCGGTGCCCCTCCCGCTCTCTCTCTCTCGCTCCCTCTCCCTCCCTCTCTCTCTCGGTGACCCCCCCTCTCTCTCTCTCTCTCTCTCCCGGTGCCTCTCCCGCTCTCTCTCTCTCTCTCTCTCTCTCCCGGTGCCCCTCCGCACTCTCTCTCTCTC